>JAFMSR010000005.1:6068340-6278340 GCA_022818135.1 Saxidomus purpurata | reverse complement strand
AAATGGGGAGGTTGTAAATGTGATTCAGACACCTTTCATTGTGAAATCCTTTCGAGTGTATAAATACAGCATTTCAGAAAATTGGAAGCAAATCATCTGAACAACACAGGAATGTGATTTTTTTTCTACTCGCAAAACAAATAATAATCAATTTAATTTAGTTTACATTTCTTTCACAAACAAAGTTTCCTGTATCTTGGTTTTATATTTGGATTTAAGTTCATAATCTGTTTAAATGAGATAGCATTGGGATGTCTACTAAATTTTAGATCGATAAGTTGTCTTCTTTTTTCAGCAAGGGCTGGGCAATCTAGTAAATTTGCATTTTGGTCGCAGGTTTTTGCGATGACAAGCTGTCATACTTTGAACGTAACTTCTGTTAACACTTGGTATACAATTACCCATTAGTACTTATTCAGCAGTAAGAGAAATTATGAGCTCAAATGGCAGGTGACCAATTTGCTCAAATGTTATTGTGTTCACACGAATTCAATACAATACAGTTTAGAATTTTACCTTATATTTCATCATCGCTTTCTCAGATTCAAAAAAAAATGAAAGTTTCAAAAGGTCTCTACAGTTACAGCTACATTCACTCCAATGGAATGGTTTCTTAAACTATTTAATATTTTATTTTGAACCAAAGCTCTACTAAAATATTGACTTTAAATAAAGCAATGTCATGGTAATGTATTTATTTGAACTAAAGCTCTGTTAAGGACATATTTATTTGAACTAACACTCTATTCAGAAATATAGTGTACGAACCGAAACTATTTTAGTTTCGACTGTAGACACAAGTTAATATAACTGTTATTAATACTAAAAAGTTTGTTTCTGGTCTCCTGACGGACCTAAACTTTTTGATGCTGACCTCAAACTTTTTTATAAGAAATTATAAAAAATACCGATTTCCGTGTGTTTAAGAGAAAATATGCAAAATGAACCTGCCGACCTTTTTGACAAGGAGATGCGACACATTCATTTTTGTTTGGCCTAACTGCTCTCCATTTCTACTTCCTAGAGTTCTTACTTGTCCTCGCACCAAAGGAACTGTACAAGTTGTGGTCCAATTCCGTCAATGACAGGATTCGAACCCACGACCACCATGTCAAGAGTCTTACTCTCTGTCTCTATTTTGATCAAATTTACACGTTATACAAACCTAGAAGCCTTGATTCTGCCCGAAGAGATTTAGATTCATCTGCAAATGATAAGAAATCTCCCCTGAGTTCCATACGACTTTCTTCTATGACGTCGATCATATCCTCTGTTTCTTGTTCATACAGATCCAGCAGGTTTTCTATGAAGGCTTTCTGAAAACGAAAAATAAGTTCAAGCAGTTAACGGAATATTTCATGTATACTAAAAGAAAAAAGAAACGCAGGATAACAATAAATGCAATATTATGCTACTTCCCACTATTTATATTGTATTGTTACTTCTTTTATGGTACGGCTTACAGGGGGTCAGGCGGGTCATTTTCCTTATGAAAGATAGATCTTTATATTATTTTAGATAACTTCTAATGTATTCCTTCAAATCACTACAAAGGTTTATCTTGCGTTTCTTAATTTCTTCATTATGCAGTAAACTCCGTATAAAACGAATCCGGATACAGTGAAAATCTGGATATAAGGAACACATTTTCTCTGTCCGATTTTTTCCTTTGCTTATTTTTGTAAAAATGATATATGGATATAACAAACTCCGGATATAAGGAACCCATTAAATGGTACCAAGGAGTTCGTTATAAAAGGAGTTTTAAAAAACACTGTTGTTAGTATCAAAGTATTGAAATACCGATGGAAGGCGATTTCGAGAGATACTGAGGTAGGATAAAGAGCTATTTAAGTACACTTCTCTGGTAAGAATTAAGTTTAACTCATTTAATATTCAGGTAAAATGTGTTGCATACAAAAGTTTCAAAACTGTTACATTAATTTAATACATTTACTTTCAAGTTTCGTTTATATGCTGTAAATACAGAGTGTACGTGTCGTTCACATGATAATAATAAAATATGATATAATTGAGGAAAACTTAAAGATGATATAATGAATTCTAACATGACTCACGATTTTGTCTCTATATACAAAGAGTAGAAAAATTATGTTATATTAAACCATAAACAACGCGGGAACCGATGTGCTGTAAACATGACGTCATATTGCGCCGCATGACGTTAGATGAGCGTTCGCGTAGAAAATAACGCTTTGCATTATTACTTTTTGGTAGTATCTGGTTATGTTAGAATCGAAATAACACCCTTTTCAGCGTTGTTATCGTCAATAAACAATATTTGTCGTACTATGCGCAATTATTAACCACCTCAGGCCTTCGGCCTTCGTGGCTAATTACTGCATATCAGTACCAGCCAAATCATTGTTTATTAAACGACTAACACCGCTGGAACGGATGTTATTTCATAAGTAAATTCCAATACTACATCATTGGTACTGAATCCTGTGTTTCATATGGAGTTGTCTTCGAAACAAATCAGTGTATAAATATAAAATAAAGACCGACTTGGAAAATTCCGTTTCTATTTTTAGTACATGACCATATATCTTTCGAAAATATAGAGGATAATTGTTGGTTTCGGTGTAAGATCACGTTATAATTTCACCGAGTGGGCACCAAAGGATATTTTCACGATGGCGTAGCCACGAGGAAAATAACAACTTTTGGTGTTCACGAGCGGAAATAACGTGATATTACACCGATACAACATTTTTTCTGTTTATTTTATGGTTAAAACTCTACTTTTATTGAGTTAGCTTTACAAAATATCGAAAATTTCGGGAAACGTCATCCGAAAACATAGCGCAAATGACGTCATTTTAACGACGTCATCGTCGCATGGTTTCCAGCATTAATTACGCTCGGTATACTTTTGGCGTAATTCCGGGTTAAAGATTGCAAAAACAGTGAGAAATAAAAATGGTAATCCACTGTTTCAAAACTGTGGATTATCACTTTTATTTCACTGAGAAAACTCTATAATTCACCGTAAAACATAAAATAAAAAACTCATAATAACTATACTTAGATCAGACTTTCCCGGCTGATTAATACGCAAATGCGGACAAAGGAACTATTTGTTTGTTTAAAGCATCTTTTGGCGTCTACCCTAAGTAAAGCCTCCTACTGGCTGAAATGCAGCACTATTTGTAATTCTCGTGCAATCAGCGATTACTATCACATCAAACTGATTGTACATGCAAAGAGTGTAAGGAAGATTTTACTTGATTTTACCGCACTATTTTGATTAGTATGAAAAAGTTCCAATGGTTGTTGTAGGGAATAATCTAGTTATGATGCAAACGCTCAGGAAGGTTGATTATTAATATTCTAACATGACCCACGATTTTGTCTCATAAAAAAGAGAAAAAATCTGTTATATTAAACCATAAACAACGCGGGAACCGATATGGTAAACATGACGTCATATTGCGCGCATGACGTTAAAAGAGCGTTCGCAGTAGAAAGAAAGTTGCATTTATTCACCTTTTGTAATATCTGGTCATGTTGGAATCGAAATAACATCCTTTTCAGCGTTGTTATCGTCTAATAAACAATAATTTGTCATACTGAGCGCAGTTATAAACCCCTAGGCCTCCGGCCTTCGTGGCTAATTACTGCGTATCAGTACTCCAAATCATTGTTTATTAAACGACTAACACCGCTGGAACGGATGTTATTTCATAAACAATCTCCTTCCAAAAACTATTGAAATATTTTAAATGACCATTTCAAGGCGGTATATAAAAATATGGTGTAAGTGATAGAAATTCAGCCAGGTAAGGGTCAGGTGGCACATCCCTCCCCCCCCCCCCCATCCCGCCCCCACCCATTTTTCAACAAATAACTTCGCATTGATAAAAAATGATAAAACATTCGGATTAAGTTCCACTGAAAGTACCGTTTGCGGATAAAACAAGACCTTTTCCGCTCTAGACTTGAAAAGCTATATTCAGCTCCGCCCTTGATATTCGGCGGATGCGACAGAAAGTAGGCCATAATTCCTCGACCATTCATTTTATAATTTTTTCATTTAATGTGTTTGTTTATAACGTATATTTATAGAACTAAAATGACAGTGCAAAATCGTTACAAATATAAAACGGATAAATTTCCGGATGGTTTCGATTTGATGACACTTGTACAGAAAAAAACTGTCCAAACGAAGTTGGAATTACGCAAACGGTTTGAACTACATTGTTTGAACTAAAACGGTCAAATCTAAGCAAATACGATAATACTGTGGTTCTCGCCCACATAAAACCAAGGAAATATATAGATGTATTTTATTAAAAACGAAAGTATCTTTTTACAAGCTCAAAAAAAAAAACACAAATAAATGTCTAAAGAAAAAAAATGTCAGTGCGATATATCTAATGCATTAGCAGTGATATGAATTCTAGTCGAACATATCTCTCAAAACTAGAAAACGAACTGTTTCGGTTATCACTAGTTGATACTTTTTAAATGAGCTATTGCATAACATACTTATAACAAAAGAAATTGAAAGTACATGTAGCAGTATTTTATATACATGTATGAGTATAACTACTATTATTATATACTTTATGTACATTAAAAATTTGATCGTCCGTGCTGGAGACATGCACCGGTTTAATGTATCACAACAAACTACTATTACAATGTACATGTCATATAAATAATACAATGTTTCAGTCATATTACAACTGTTTCTATTTGTACACTTCCCGAAAATCAATTTCTGCTAACAATGCAATTTGTAAACCAATCAATTTTAGCGAAAAACAAATGTATTAATCGTCTTTTCAAAAAGCTTTTGAAACATGAATATTTGATCACTTCAATTGATCTATTATATCTTATAGATAATATTAATATTAATGTATTTACGTTCGGTGCAAAAAGCATATTGATATATTTCCGGCAAGCAGGCTCGCAGACTGGGCTAACTGATTGAGTGATATTTATCTTGAAAGTATGCAAGGTAAATTAGCGAATTCTGAATATCTTGTTCATGAAACCGGATGTACGAAGTAAGCTGGACACGTTTCCAGCGTTTATCCACTATTTAACCGGAAGTGATCACACCGTGAACAATATACCGGAAGACAATTTGGCAGTACAAAAAGGGAAACTCCAGTCAAGCGCGACAGAAGTCATCATCAGAGTTCGGAAACAGAATAAATTGTATCCTGCCAAATGTTATTCGCGTTTTTTAGGAGAGCCGTTTCTTACAAGTTCCCAACACGAAGTACATGTATATCACTAATTACATTAAATGTTCATTTTTTTTTTTGCTTCAGTTTGATACGATTGCCTACACGCGTATGATTCAGATAGCTTCATCTGAGCGTGTATGCCCTTCTACAATTGGATGCGGAGGATAAATTGTAAATCATGCTTCGTTTACTGATGTTTATCTGTATAATATGCCAGACAAGGTAAAGATTTGTAAGCCATCGGTGATACTTCTATGTTATTAGCGCACCTACCACAAAGTGCCATCGGCATCCGTCGTACATTGTACGTCCGTCCGTCCGCCACAGCTCCTCTGAAACCACTATAATAAAGTTGATGAAACTTTGCAGGGATATTCTGCAAAGTTGTTTAAAAAAATTCCATTCCAAGGCAATGGAAAGAAAAAAGTGTGTGTGGACCACTACCAATGTTGTAGATCATGACTCCGGTTCAAAATTGACGCCACTTAGGGCATTAATTTAACATAGGTTCGTATACAGAAACTTAAAAACCTCTGAAATCATAAGGCCTAGAGCTTAGATATTTAACATGTAGCATTGCCTTGTGGATCTCTACCAAGATTGTCCAAATCATGGTCCATGATTCAAAATTGACCCCGCCCCGGGGATCACTTGATTTAACGTAAATTTTATAGGAGGGGGGGGGGGGGGGTTTAAGGTAAATTTTTATAGGAAATTTTAACTATGGGTTTTCTCTGTAAACGCAATATCTAGAGATTAGATATTTACCACGCAGCTTTGCCTTCTGGACCTCAACCAAGATTGTTCAGATTGTATTTCCCGAGACAAAATTGACCCGCCCCATAGGAAATCTTTAAAAACAATTCTCTAAACCACAAGGCATACAGCTTGGATGTTTATCATGAAACATGTTGACCTCTACCAAGATTGTTTAAATCATTACCCTTTGGTCAAAATTGACCATGTCCGGGGGTCACTTTATTTCTCATAGGCTTATACATGAACAACTTGTTAAAATCTTCTTGTCTAAAACATAACGCCCACATATTACTTATTTTGATTGTAGCATTGTGCAGTGAGACTCTACTAATATTGTTCAAATCAGGACAAATTGACACTTTCTGCGTCACGATTGTTGACCTTGTATTATAGCCAATGGTAACCAGGTGAGCGATATAGGGTAATCTTGGCCCTCTCGTTAAAGGTTGTGAAACACTGTTCGTGTCGTCTGCAACAAAATCATTGACCTTGAAATCCTACTGATGATTGGTACAGATGATTCTCTGATAATAATGTTTACCTGCGGGTGTATTATAATTGTGGATAAATAATTAATGTACAATTATTTACAAGTGTATTCAAACAAGTAATAATGAACAAGCTTCTGAAAGCATATAGTCTATCAAATGTGTCATCCGGGTGACTGCCTTTGTAATTTAGTATCATTGAATTGTGCTTTGGATATTTCAAATCGCAAATCTATCGATCCAACGTTAACCAAGTCGTTCTGCTTATAATAATATAGATCAATGACACTGATCTACTTGCTGATACTCCGGGGAATGTGTAATGAATTTGTCCCTGAAAGAAGCGGACATGGGTCGTTGAAAACATGTCATTTTGAATCATTCCTAAGGAAAAATAATAAACATGATGCAGATGTGTATCGTTTGAATCAGTTTAAATATGCATTATGTGGCAGAACGAACGAACGAACGAACGAACTATGTTTTTACATCGCACGAGATATTTGTCCTGTGTAACACTGTGACATGTTTTAGAAAGTAGTAACCGCACGACTGAATAACAAAGAATCTGGGATGGGATCGATCCTGACATTCATTACAAAAACTGATATTGAATACAGGTTTAAGCGATCGATTTATAGCTATAAAGGCAGAACAACATCCTTTAACAATGTTTATTTTCCATACTATAGTATACTATTTTCTTGTACTATACTAGTACCCGATTTTTCTATAATATGGCTTTGTTACCTCGATCATGCAGTGGTCGAATGAGAACTAGCTTCCTAATGCTTTTACACCAACATGTGAGGAACAACGAGCAAGTAAACTTTAGTATTTAAACGTAAAGGAGGCAAAAACATTAATTTAACCATTACACTTTGAGAAAGCATTTCTTTCTGATCACTATGATCCTATAACACCAAATGAGGCGTTACATACGCGTTCTCCCTAGCACCAAACGTAATATATCAATGTTCTAGAATCTTGGGCATGTTTATCTTTTCAAACAAAATATTCCAGTAAATAACTTCAATCTTCAACATATCGTAATATATGTCAAATTTGATTATTTTTTTCCTTACATTGGAAAAAGAATTGCATATATTAGTTTGTCGTCAAACTTTAAATACATTGCATATACTATAGTATTCTTGCACGATTTTGCACTTATTTGCATTTCTGTGCACTCGCTGCAATTTCATGTATGTCATATTATAAAAAGTCTCAGCCTTTGGCACGCCGCCAAAATATACTGAAGCAGAAGACCAATACAGAACGTAGCGCGTCTTTTCAGTCTGGACCAAAGCTCAACAATATTTAAACGGTGTCAGAAAACATCAAAGTTTGTGTAAATATAGACTGAATACATGCAGTTCGTTTTCTGAATAATGACAGTATTTATGACCAATAATACATAACTATTTCATGGTAAGATTTTGGCGAACTATTTTTGATAGCGTATACAGAAGGTCGCGGATGTTATCGGGCTAATGCCACAAAAATCGTATGTAAACAATCTGAAAATAGAAGTTGGACACACAATAAAATAAATATGATATGAAGTCTCAGACAGTTATCTTAAAATGTTAAATGATGCAGCGTTTTTGGCCTGGGGACTGAAAGTCCCCAAGGCCTAAGTTAGTATACCACATTTCAAACCCTGCAAGAATTTTAGCCGTGCTATGTGCGAATAACAACTGTAAACATGCGCTATGCGAAAGTAGTGCAAGACAGACCAGATCAATCTTCTGTTTGAAGCCGCATATGATAAGAACATGTTACAAATAAATATAGTACATAAAACTTCAAACGACTGCAGGAAGGTATATAGCTTACGGGCTGCATTACACATTTCTGTTTTAGAAATTAATGCGCTGTTAGCTGATTACGGAAGATAATCATATGCATATCACGGAAAAGTACGGATATTTACGGAAATTTACGAAAACGTACGAAGCTCGATATAAGAGTTTGTAGTTTGATTTTCAAATTTCCGATGTTATTTCATTGACAACTTTGTTATTTACGAACGATAACATATATATTTACCTAAAAATAAATGTCTCTAAAAAAGATATAATTTACGTACATTCCCGAGAAGGAACTAACGTGATTAAATTCACCCGCCATATTCGAGGACGCTGCATGTCGAGGCCCAGTGAACGGTTTCACTGATTACAACTACAAGGTAACCCAGAATCATTTTTGGTTTTCTCGTTATACACATTGTACAGTACGTATTTATATTTCATTGCTGGTATTGCTTTGTTTATTTCTGTTTCAAGGTCTTGTCATTGGTACACAATAATTTTCGATCCACATCATCAGATCATATCGCTTGAAGTTGTACAAAGCGCAGATCGAATTATTTGTACTGGCTTAAACATTTTATAATGTTGACTATGTGATTATTTTTCATTTAACGTACATTTCATAATAAAACAAACTTCCCTGTCACCCATATATTTGTGAATCATTCATTCTGTGTCATATATTGAATTTCGTCCTCTGCACATTTCGACCCGCGCTTTAGGTAAGATTCAACGCAGAACACGTAGGTGAAAAGTTGTTTTTCGGGGAGGTTAACCTATAGCCCCCAGGCCTTCAGCGCTCACAGCGCTTTGATTATTTACAAGGCCTTAGTCATCTGTAAATTATATTCATACATAAATGAGCCATTTTGAAGGTCAATTACTAACACCAAATCGAATTTCTTCTAAATCTGGAACTGTACCAGGGAAATGGCTTTTTAAACTTTACAATAGCAGTGGAGTATTTCCCTGTTTAAAACACTGCTGGAGAAAGAAAACGAGTGAATGTTTGTGTGTTTCCTTAGATTGACCTGGATGGACTTTTTGTCCTACTTTCTCTTTATTGAAAGCTGTAATCAGTCAGTGATATACTTTGCACATCATTGAAAGTAGAGTTCTAAAATATTATTCAAAATAGGCATGCTTATTTATGTATAACCTATTTACAGTCTCTCTCTGGGACACTTTTAGAAAATTACAAGGATATTTGAATACTGGAAAACCTACTTTCGTTTTTGAAAAAGGCAAACTATAATATATTAATTCTTTTGTTAAACTCAAATTTTCAACACAATATGGTCACATTTGATGCAGTATGTCATATTTTTCCTTCTGAGAAGACACCCGTTACAATTCCAGATTTAAAAGAAAATTCGATTTGCTGTTAGTAATGGACCTTTAATATTTTATATTAAATTTAAACTACTTGTTGAAAATACGACAAAGCAATGTTAAAAGAATTCATATGTTCAATGTCTAAAAAACACAACAGGTTATCAAGTCCCACTGCGTTTAGGTGTTTGATCTTCACATTTTATCGATATGTTTCTACGAATAATTGTTTGTTTGTGGGAAAATTCTTACCCAACAACTAAAGCACAATGCTTTTCTATCGATTTTGAACTGAAGGGATTTCCAGGCGGACTGTTAATCATGTTATTCATTCACTCTTTAGAATGTTTAAGCGATAATGTTGATGTATGTTGACATACTTTTGTTTGAAGTCATCGAAGTTTCTTATTGCACATTGTTCACTTTTCAATTGTCATCATTCAATATTTATGTTAGTGCCATTGGTCATATTCCATGGGGCATATTAAAGCCAACAATGATAAAGCGATTCTGTCAATAAATTCGACCAAACGTTAAAGTAACTTGTCGGAAATGAGGACCTCCTATCGTTTATGCGCCTGTCACACTGTCCCGAACTTAACACCAGATGGACACACGATAAAGAAATTATTCAAAATCGGCTCTGATCGTAAAAACATCGTGCCATTCGTGAGGGAATCTTAAGCCATCGTATGACCGCCGGTGGAGTTTCTCAGGCTCGGGAAGCAGCTTCGTGAGCGGTGGCAAAATCTTTGGCTTGCCAAAGAATTGCCGAATTACCTTGCGAAGGTTCATTTTCGTGTTGAATTCGTGTGTCCATTTTGTCCTTCATAAGGCCATCGTGAGGGCATCTTGTCAAATCGTGTCATCTTCGTCTTTACTTCGTACGATCATCGGTGCCATCGGGCATTTTCGCCTCACGAAGAAGATACGATGGAAACAAGAAGCTGCCCGATTGCCTTAGGAATGCAATACGACTACGTGAAGCCCTCGCAATGCCGGCATTATGCCATCGTATTAAAGTACGATGACACCGAGATGGGACCACGGTGTCGGCGAAGACAGCCGAATTTGAGTAGTTCAAGCTTTTCCCATGTGTCATGGTAACGTGGACATATAAAAGGCCAACCTCATAGCATCTTCTCCAGTCAGTCCTGAGCAACTGTTTGGAGTAGAGGCGTGTGTAACTTCCAAAGTTTCAATCACAGCTAATCAAAATTCAGTTCCTGCAGAATGGCATTCTTTCGTGTAGCCATCGTGAAGCCTTCGTGTGGCCTTCGTGTGTCCTACGGGTAAAACTACTATATGAAAATTCACATCTTCGTGTTGCCTTCGTGTGTGGTTTGGATGCCATCGTAAGATCTTCTGTCAGGCATCGTACTTGCTTATGGATGTTGACCAAGTTCGGGGCCATCTTCGCGCGAAATTCAAAATTCCATATTCGTATGGCCATCTGGTATCAATTTCGGGACAGTGTGAGCCTGCATTACCGGAACATCCTCCTAAAGTCACAAATTATTATTTATTTCCTACAGTATCTCAGCAGGGGTGAACTGTCCTTTTTCTTTCCCATAGCTGCCACCACCCCCGCCCCACCCTTGTGCCTTTTTGTAGTAACCCACTGATGAAAAAGGTGTAGAAAACGTTTCAAATCCTCGGAGAAGCATTGCACGTATTTGAACAGAACACAACACAACAGAACAGTATGTTCTATTCAGTACTTTGCAGAAGATAATCCTCATCTGAAGCTATAACATCTTTTTGAGTGTAAGTTTTTAATTTTAAATAATATTTTCTTATTTTTAGGCGTTAAACACGTTGGACCTGCATTTACCCAAACAATGTGCACTCTGTACGTCTCTGGGGACGCTCTGTCCTTTTCGCCAGTGCAAAATAACCTGGATATGCAGGACATGCGATGCGGGGGGATGAGGGGGGAGTTTTTTGACGTATTATATGGAAATATATTACCCGTCTTAATTGATATTACCCGAGCTGTTATGTGTGAGTGATATTATGTGAATACCACATCAAAACACAATAACAATTCTTTTAGCCTTTCCTTTCTTAAAATTTGAAGGATTCGCTTCATTTGTAATTCATTTAACGGGTGAACGTAAGCAGACCTTCAAATATCTTTATGATGTCGTAATGTCACTTCATGGCGTCACTCAAGACGTCACATATCAGCACGTACTAATACACTGATGTACTATACGCGAACACTCTCACGTTTTGTGTTGGGTACAATAAAAGGATATGTCAAGTATATATTACCGGCATGTCCATTAAAACCTGTATCTATTTACAGGTCTGATAATTCACCAAACAAACGACTAAAAATTTCTTGGAAGGGTAAGACCAACGTTTGTTTCTACCATAAACATAAAACCAAACGGCATACTTCGAAACATGTTCTATTGACCTTAAGTCTGACTCCATTATGTCGAATTCAAGTTTAATTTTGCTGCAAGATAGTAAAGATGCTTCGACTTCTGTAGATATAAACCAGAATTAACAAACTGAAAAACATGTTTAGGAAACTGACAAAATACTATGAAAATTGTGATGAAAAATAACGAGTTTCTCTGCATTATACTTGTGGCGTCTTTCCGGTTGAAGTTCTGTGGAAAAACTGTTTAGAATTTCTTCACAATTGTGCGCATATACAAGACTTTAGTTG
This sequence comes from Saxidomus purpurata, assembly GCA_022818135.1. Classification (NCBI taxonomy): domain Eukaryota; kingdom Metazoa; phylum Mollusca; class Bivalvia; order Venerida; family Veneridae; genus Saxidomus; species Saxidomus purpurata. Next base: position 6,266,039 of record JAFMSR010000005.1, on the reverse strand, counting down.
ATAACGTTTCAGCATTTTTTTACAAACATTACTCTAAATAAGAGAACGTTTGGTTACGGTTTTACATGTCGAAATTATCTACACGACTTTACATGTTTGTTCATGTACGGTTTATGCCTCAAGGATATGTTACATTTCAATCATTTGAATTTAGAAACACCCTACTTTATACATAATTAATCTGTTGAAGGGACATTTTTTATAAACATATGAAAATTGTACCGGTTTGTCTTCGTCAGGTATGACGTCATCACAGAAAATAAAATAGTCGGTAATAGGTGAGCATTTTTATATATAATATATTTGTACTGGTATCAATACTAGTCAATACTACATTATCTATTTGATTGTTGTTTAATATATTAAAATCCATAAAAATAAGAAATTCTGGCACGTATAAAGCAGCATAAAAACAGCGTTAGCAAGGTAATAAAATTGAAAGTATATAGTACTGAATTTCTGTTAGATTAATTTTAAAGTCCTTATGCTTTCAATAGTTTTCACATTTGTTTTATGCCGAACAGGAAGTGTGAGACAAAACACTTCAATATTATTGTCTTTCTGTTATTTAATATGAGAAGAACGGGACAAAACGTAAAAACTTTAGAAGCCGGACTTACCCTAACAGGTGCTGATAAGCCCTTGATCTTAGCCCGAACAATCTCGTTCTTCAATAATGTTTCCATTTTGTTTGTTAGTGCGTCCCCAAACCAAAATTAAGTTTACGAGAGCAGTAATTCAGTTTTATTGGTAATTAACACTGTTGTTGTTGTTGTTGTTGTTCCTTTAGTTGCTGTAAAATTTTTACCTGTATTACCTGCTTTGACAAAAGTTATATTCACTACACATAAATTCCATAAATACCATCACCTCTCAATATAATCATTGTTTTTATATAAGCCGTTGTTTCCGTCCAATTTGAATTTACTTAAAATAGAAATCCATTAGAAAAATTCCTCTTGCAAACTGACTACGGTCCTTCCATTCACAAGTTAAAACTTCAGCGTCCTGAATATAACATTGATTGGCTACGTCAACTATAATGTTCGCTATTGATTGGCTACGTCAACTGTAATGTTTGCTCACAAAATTGATTTGTTAAGTTCTAATATGGCGGTATCCCAATAAAAGGTGGCTATAAATCGATTTCATATAGTCAATTTATTCCATATAAGCCGTTATGAAAGCTGCCAAGAACGCCGTTAACTTGCAGACCATTAGTTGACTTGTGGAATCTAGTAGCGGATCGGCCTTTGCTCAACAACATTAATGTCACATTGCATGAACTGTTGCAAATAGATAATGAAATATTTATTACAATATATTGATAGAGATAAAACAAGAAAGCTATTAAGGGCGTACCGTATCTATAAATCGCATTTTAAACATCGCTTAGTTTGTGAACAGTTATGTTGTGCTATGAATTTTTCTTCTTTGTTATTTTTTTTCAAGAGATCCTTTTTTCCTTATACGTGTATACTCCAAATAAAACTGAAAACAATAGCTTTTCTTGAAACACATGTATTGGTATTTATTTGTTTTAGTGAAACCACTTTATTTCGTAGAAAGTTCGAGTCTTGCTCGTCTAAAATTCCTTGGAAGAACCAGACGGCGGCAATCAAAGCATAAAAGCCGTTCAGTGAGTTTTCATATTACCCATAATGCACCTCGGTTACAGTCAGATATATCGGCTATAAATATCGTACTCGGTAGGCAGCATAATTGTCGTTTTAAATACAGTAAACTCCGTATATAACGAACCCACTGGGACAATTAGAATGTGTTCCTTATATCCGAGGTATGTTGTATCGATATTGCATTTTTATGTAAAATAATCTGAAGAAAAAATCGGCCCACAAGAATTGGATCCTTTTATCCGGAATTTCGCTATACCCGGAATCGTTAAATACGGAGTTTACTGTACTTCCTTTAGTTCAGCCGGTGCCAGATATATTTGCATTATGTTAATGTAAAATCCATTTGATGTCTTCTTCGAGATCTACGAAACAGAGACTGTCGGAGATAAACGAAGCGAGGTACACACAGTGACTTCAGACGTAACGGAAACACAATACATTAGCTTGCTGTAACACTCTCTTCAGGGTGAGTGTCCCTTGCATTGCTTCCATTGAAATTAATATTCAACATAGTTTAGCCTTTAGGAAAGTCAGGTATTGTCTGATGAATGATTTATTTTCAGCCATTAAATTATCGCTAAATCTAGTTTCAAATTGTATCGTTGAAACATACACATCTCTTAGGTTCAACCAGTCAAATCACTTTACGGAGTTTATGACTTGTTTTCACTAGGTGTTGTTCAATGAGCTTTACCTGCGAAGTGGTGCTAACTTAGTGGTACTGAGAACTGATCATTAAAAAAAACTTACTCAAGATATTTATTCATATCTCAAAAAAATGTTCTTACTTAAAAATACTAACACAAATATGAGTAGCGCTCACTGAATATTATTGATGTTCAGTCAACAGTGCTCATTGAGTAGTGCATACTGAATAGAACTCACTGTGTACTAACTATTAACTGAACATTGCCACTAAGCCAGGTTCACTGAACAATACTCACTGAGTACATAGGAAATAAACAAACCACTGGTAGTGCTCAATGAACAATACCTTCTTAAGTACAATTCACTGAATTTACCGAACTGATAAATATGCACTTAGCAATGTTCACTGAGCAATACTCACTGAGCATAGTTGACTAAACAATACCCACTGAATATTATTCACTGTACATAACTCATCGAACAATACACATGCACTTAGTACTATTGAATGAACATATTTCATTGAGTAATGTTCAACTCAATTGCTAGCAATTTGTTCCCGTTTAAAATACAGATATGTGTACAACATTTAACTGCTTTCAAAAATATTACTTCAACCAATTTTAACTAACTTCTTTTTTAAACTGACAAGACATCATCTTCAACAATGGCAATACAATGGAAGCCTTGAGGGCCACTTATTGAGTTTCGACTTACGGGTGTTTTTGACTTTTAAGTTACTGACTTTCAACTTTTGACTTTTGACTTATGACTAGCTTAATTTCAGAGGCTTTAAGACGGAATGGTACAACAGATGAAAGCATAAATGATCTCTGTGACAATATAAACTGGGTTTTAAGTGTATTATGGTTTTAAATGATGTTTGTGCGTAGACTGGAAAGAACAATGCGTAAATAAATGAACTAAGTTAAATAATTGTCTTTGTCAATTAGTTTAGTATCAAAAGCCGTTACGGCGCGATAAGGATGAAAGACTACATTCATAGAATAAGATATATCGGTTATTTAAGCGTGGGTGTCCACTTCTTTAATAATAATAACAAGAATAATTTTATTACTCTTTTTTTAAAGAAGCTAGCTTATTAAGCAAGGTAATTTACTATAAATCAACATAGTTCATATCTACCTGAACCTTCTTTTAACAATGATAATATACAATTGAGAATTTCTTTAGGGGGGGTTGGGGGATTGCCCCTCAGGTCAAGGTAAGCCTAACTATGAAGAAACTTGCAAAAAATGAATTTTTTTGTTGGTATTGTAAACGTTTTTTAAAAATTACTTTTTATGTTTTTGAATGGGTATCTATATGTTAATAGTTACAAGTATAACGAAGGAAATTAAAGTGCTGTAATATGTATAAGTATATTGTAATATTGTTGGGACCTAGTAGCAGGTTCCTAGTATTATCTGAACCTAACTATTGAGGTCCTTATCAGTGAGGACCGTGTATACGGTTAGGTTCAGTTTTTGGATTTTTTTTTTTTCATAAATGAATAATTAATCATGATAAAGGAATAAGTATAAGTAATAAGTCAAAAGTTCCTAAAAGTTTGATTAGTAACCTTAGTCTTAAAAGTCAAAAATAATAAGTCAAAAGTCAAAAGTAATAAGTCAAAGTAATAAGTCAAAAATTCAAAACAAAAAGCGTGTTAAAAACGTTTTATTTTTTAGTATTGACACAAATGATGTAACTTTTATATATATGTAATTGATTTTAATAAAAACTTTTAAATAGAAATTGTATTTATTGAGTGTTGACGTGTTTATATTGTTTTAATAAAAACGCCAAAGAGGCAATACAGTAGTTCTAGTCAAAAGTCAGAAGGTAGGCGTACAAAAGTCATATAGTCAAAAGTAAAAAAACCCGCAGTTTCTGAAAATGACAAGTTTTGGCCCTCCAAGGCTTCCATACAATACAAAATGAAATGAGTAACTCATTGTGGACATATGGCTGAATAACTGTTTTCAAGTGTCCATGAATTATTTCTCAACTTAATTCGAGGCTCTAGACAAGAATAGTGAGGCTAAACAAGATGAATTATAATCATTCTTTAGAAAATGTTTTAAGTGTGTTTTTCGTAATGTTTGTGCAAGTGGAAAGAACGAAGTAGAAGAATGCAGGTCAAATAGTGTAAAAAAAGAAAACTTACAAACATGTCAATCCCGATAATGATAAAAGATACACTTATGATAATAAGATATATCATTTGCTTAAAATAGAAACATCCATATTATGGAGAATGGATGACCCTTCAGTTTAACGTTTAGTATACATTCTGTATTTGCGAACTGGGTCAATCACACCCTAGATCTCATTGGTCGCCGTGATTGACCAACTCTTTGGCAGCCAATCAAATTCAATCTTTGACTACACTGGCTGGAAATTGCAGCCTATTTCGGAACCAGAAAACACTTTTGATAGGTATAGGCATGATTGGAGACATGCCGAGGTCTCATCCACAAATTCAAGTTAACATATTTATGGACTGACCTTTAAAACATTTGCTTCGAATCAAATCAAAATCTGTATTTGCGAAATTAGAACTAAATAGGCCGACATAAAAAACTTTGTTAAAAACTGATCATTGTAACTGATCATAGCTATGCCAAAGTCAACGATTGTGACAAGTTGACCCAGACCTGAATCTGGACCGTCTGAGCTCGGTCGTAAATGTCTCAATGACAGGTGAAGTAGCAAAAATGGACGAAAATTGTTGTTTTATCTTTCCTTCACTCAATTGAAGATCACCATCGCTTACATCAAGATCATCAACATAATAGTAGCATCATCATCATCAACAGCAGCAGAAATATCACGCAACTTCTGACAGTTCTTATCGTTGATGACGTAAGAGAAGAGTCCACGCTGAAATCTTATGCTATTGCGACAACAGCAGAGCAGTGCAGATCCGTGCAGGGTGATCAAAATCTGCACTGTACGCTAGTCTAGTCCACCTCCGTGGTCGAGTGGTTATAGAGTCGCTGACTTGAAATCACTGAAACCTCTCATTGATTCAGTGTTATGGGTTCGATCCCTACTACCGACCATGTCTCTTTATGTGAGACAGTTGACAGTTTCTTGCAGACGATAGGAGTTTAGTACTGGTTCTTTCCAAGAACGATGGTTAGATAAACTGTCCACCTGTTAAAGTGAATAAGTCTGGAACGGGCGTTAAACTCTACAAGTAATGACGTGTACGCTATTCCAACATCTTTACATTGAGCGCTCCTTCCATGGTACTGTCCAAGGGTTAAAGGAAAATTAAAAATGTAGAACTCATTAACACAGAAAGTTTTGCTGCCACAAAAGGCTAGGACTCAATATAGCTTTCATTACAAACAAAATATTGATCAAATTGTTCGCTTTGTTTACTTCGTTTTGAAAGGAACCGCCACAAAAGGACGAAAGTTGGTCCATTTTGAAGTTTGTTTGATAAACTGTGTCAGGAACTCCAGACAAACATTTATCCTGATTGTTCTTGTTGTTTTGGTGGGTTTTTTTTGTAGAAAATGCTGAAAATAGTTTCTTCTGTCATTTCAGTTGTTTTGTTGTTCTCATTTCTATTGAAACTGAATGTAAACAAGAGTATCAGTGGTGTATGTTATACGTCAAGTCAAAAACCTTTCAAGTCAAATACCTTTATTCTCTCATTCCGTGATTACCGAAAAAATAAGGGTTCGTTTGTAACAATGTTTACAGAGACTCAATTGAAAAGGATACACAACACGAAATAGTTCATATTTAAACAAACGAGATTTTGTTTAACATTGCTTGCAGCATATACTTATTTTACAAAACAACAAGAAATATCAAGTACAAAAAAGACCTCCCCATTTAGTTGTTGATGGAGCGGAGAGTCATAAACATATTTTTAGATTAACGTGGGTGGGTGTAGGAGGAAAACGGTTATAAAGCATTGTACAAAGTTTAGTTGTTTCGGAAAACACACTATATATTTATACTATAAACAAGAGGATCAAGATGACCCTAAATCGCTCACCTTGGCACAAGTTCACTTGCCTGGTGGTAGATCACTAGACAATGTTATATACCAAATAGGTTTTCCTATATACTTCTTAATAAAGTTTCTCAATTTTGATCCAGGGGTCACAATTTGAACAATCTTGGTAGAGGTCCACTAGACAATGCTACATGTGGTTTCAGAAAAGAAGATTTTTGAAGTTTTTCCTATTTGTTGCCATAGTAACCAGAGTTCTGCATGGAATGGAATTCATTGAACAATTTTGGTAGAATTTTGTGAAAGGAACATTCCTGCATAGTTTTATCAACATTGGCCTCGTGGTTTCAGAGGAGATGTCATTTGAATTAAATGTTGACGGAATTAGAAAAGCTCACCCTTCTATTAAATAAATTCCCAAATATTTATACTCATTTACGATTTCTAGTGGTTCGTTATTGAAAGTAGAATTATATGGTCGTTGTCTGCCTTTTGCAAAAATTATGATTTTTGATTTTGTTAAACATTGTATTTACTGTTAGTTTCCAATCTATTACAGTACTGTTCATAAATTTTAAGTGCATGTTAAAAGTTTAGTTCAATGCTATTTTATTGTTCTATGTACAAGTATAACATTTGGATAGAAACAATTTAAATACATTTGACAAATGGATAGGGTCACGAGTTATAGCAACATCAGTAAACGGCCCTCCCCAATTTGATAAATATGAATGTACATAATAATAATGGCAAGATGGTTGTGAAGACGATTTTATTTAACATAGAAACTAAGCAAAGTAAGACAGAAAGGTCATTACTTTTAAGAAAGAAAAAAATATGACAAGCAGAAAGATGATTTAAAACATATAGGAATATCAGTACCGTCAAAAAGGTACATGAGATAACATTTGTAAGGGTATGTAAGACAAGAAAAAAAAAGGGGAAAATGAAAATAAGTTGGTGCTACCCACACATCTTGTTAAAAGTCTTTTTCTGATTCTGACAAAATTACAGTATCATCTGCATATAGCAAAATATATTATTTAAGAAAAACGTTCATTTCATCCGCTCTTTGACCGCTTGGGACTGTTACACCTTCAGTTTGATTGCTTTGTACAAAAAAGTTGTTTAAATCATTCAAAAAAGTAAGAATTAACAATTGTGCAATAATCAATCGCTTATTCTATTGTTAATATACTCGTAAAAAGTTTGCCAAGACAGCTAAGAAGTGCAATTGGTCTCTGATTTTCTGCTTTAATTGGATCTAATCTAATTGCGTTGATCATAAGGGTGGGGGCGGGGGAAGGATGTTGTAAAGAGGGGGGGTCAAATATATTCCAGTTGCATTTGGTGTGTTTTATAAATATTTTGGGGAAGGCCTTCATATTACATTTACTCTTATGATTACGCCATTAAAACCTGTCTCAAGCAGCCAATACTAGTGTTTCCACTTTTATATATAGACACATGAATTACTGAAATAAAAAGTCATATCTTTTAACCGACCGCTTTTTGATGCACTCCTGACTGGCTGATTAACAGATTTTGACACTGGATTCTACAGTAACCTTGCTGCCCTTTCAACAACCTTATGCGGGTAGCTTATATTTAAAGCTCATCGCCAAAGTATTATTTATTGAGAATGAATGTACACGTTGTTTTAACTTCCGTTACCTGTCTGTAAGGAAAAAGCATCAAAGTTAATTGGCAATTAAAGCAATCGATATTAATCTCTCCTGTATAATGCGTTTGTATTCACTCGAGGATAGATATTTACCGTGCGTGTCAGATGTACCAGGCGATAAGTGTATTTCGTCACCCGATAGTAATGCGGCTACGAGTCCAACGGTTTTCTAAACCACTGATAGCCTATATTCAAACTGAATCACAAGGGCTCACGTCCGGCAATTTATGTGACAACAACCCACGTCGGACGTTCCTCTCAGATTGATATCACTTAAGGTCACGTTGAACAATTTCTTGCCAGGTAATACGAAACTTGGTCATGTTGGGCACTTTCGTTTCTTTTCAGTTTGATATCCAATAAGGTCAAGTTGGACAGTTTTTTGTCACATTGATATCAAACTTTTCAGACTGATATCAAATAAGATCACGCTGACTTTTCGTAAAACTGATAACAAATTTGGTCATAATGGACAATTTCGTTTGTTTTCCGATTGATATCAAAATGGGTAAAGATGAGCAATTTGTTCTTAGTGATATCAAAGTAGGTCATGTTGGACAGTTTCTTCTTATATTGGAATCAAATAAAATCGTATTGGACAGTTGCTACACGAATTGATATCAAATGAAGTCACGTTGGACAGCTTTTCATATTTATAGGTCATGAAGGGCAGTCTCTTTAGTGATTGATATAAATTAAGTCGCGTTGGACAGCCTCTAAAACTTCTATCGAATTTCGTCATGTTCGACAGTTTTTTCTCAAATTATGTCACAATGGACAGTTTATTATCAAATTTGTATCAAAGTAGGTTATGTTGGAGTTACCTCTATGACACATATCAAATTGGGTCATGTTGGACAGTTTTTTTTCTAACACTTGTATCAAATTAGGTCACGTTAAGACAGTTTCTTAGATTAATATCAAATTTGCCCGATACTCCTCATTTTCAATAGTACATGTACTTGCTGTAAACGGAAATTGAGAAAGTGACCGCATCGTTGTCTAACGAGTTTAAAATGGCAAGGTATCGTAGGTCAAATTATGAAGCAATTTGTTCAGAAAGTTGACGTGAAATGGACGGATCTCGCTCAGGTGGGCTAAACTAATCCACAGTCACTTTAATGCAATCCCTGTTCTTTTCATGGTGCGTTATCGGGGGCACACTAAAAGATCTGAGTCAATATATCATAAAGAGTTTTTGCTAAATGCTCATGGCCCTTGGGATCTGATCAATAATTTACACGAATTACTGACTGTGAAAGCTATTATCTATTCAAACTTGTCCAATGTTATCACCAATCTTCGAAATACAGTACCATGTGATATTTCATAATATAATGCAAATACTTACAAATTGAATTTTCCATTTATAACAACTGTCAATATTGATGCCGCCATGATCTGGTAAAAATTATAGTCCAAGTAGCGAGTAATTGGTGGGTAAATACATGTTGGATATAACATGTTGTATGTTAAACATTGAAACCACATTGAAGGTCATACACCCAATGTGAAATTCTGCAAAATCTGCCCTAGTCCTTAGATATTTCCAAAGTGCCCTTATTATTTTCCGGTTAATTCCGTCTGGAGTTTGTCTTGGGTGGTTAAGTAAAGTTGCAAGAACTTAATTAGCAATCTAGAGTAAACAAGACCCATTTGTATAACACGATTGCCCCCCTATGTCAAAAGTCCAATTATGCAACGAACCTGTACCAGACCTGGGTTCAATTATTTTTAAAAGTAATTAAATTAATTACAATTAAAACAGAAATTCTTCAATTAAATTACAATTATAATTACATGCTTTTTACAGAAGTAATTAATTAATTACAATTATTTTAAGGAAAACAATTATTTTTTAATTATTTGGCAATATATTAACAATTTCACAAAGAATCATGTTACTATCAATGACATATTACATGTAAAAATGCAGATTTATAATTCCTCATTGAATTTTGAAAACTTGGAACACTTCAGTATTTATTGTCTGTCAGTGACACCATTTACAGATTCTTATTGCATTTCAAAAACATTAATGCTTCAAAGTAACTGTCTGCCAGTGAACACCGTTCAGGCCTAAACACTTTCCCAGCTATTGAGAAGAGATGTTCAGCTGGCGCAGATAAAGCTGGTAGAGCCAGGTAGGTTGCCGCCATCTTTGACAAAAATTGATGACAACAAATTCTCCTCCTTTAGGCTAATTATTCTACTAGTTATTGTAATTCAATGGCTTTATATTCTTCAAAGTTAAGCAACAGTTTCAGGTTCTTTTCCAGATTACATTAATACTTCTTTAGATGACAAGCAAGTGTGAAAGTTATACCCCCAGGTGATAACAGCTACTGCACAATAACCTGTATTTTTGCCATATGTTTGTGACACTTTTCTGAATATAATTGAATTTAATTGACAATTATTTTGCATTTGTTTGGATTTTAATTAATTAATTACACAATAGGACGCCAGGTAAAGGCCAAAACCGTCGCAAAAAAGGCTCTAAACAAAACATCACCAGAGACGGCAACCGTTTCCCATAAATGACTTAGTCACGTAGTTATTTTCCAAAAAAGCAAAAAGTTTGTACTTGAAAGAAAGAAAGTCGATAAATACAGCAGACATAAAGATGGACGAAACCTACGAGATTGACACCCCGTGCCTAATTGGGACGTTAAATGCAACTTTAAAGCGGCCAGTTTCCATACAAATGATCTGTTTGCACATAAATGGTCGCCTAATACGAACAAAAAGACCGATTATTGGTCCTAATTACGGTCGCTGGTCGCGTTAGACAAGTCGCTTAAGCAATAGCAAAACAGATAAAACGCTGGGGATTCAAAAGCGGTCGCTTAGACAAAGGTCGCTTAATACACGTGGTCGCATGGGCAAGTTCAACTGTACAATTAAAATAATTGATTTCTGCCTCAATTACTAATTATTTTTCAATTAGTTCAAATTATAATTAGAACTGTAATTGGACCCAGGTCTGACCTGTACCCATACATTCATGACCAACATCTGCATCAAGTTATAAGATGCTAGATGCACACATTCTCGAGTTATCGTCCGGAAACAATTATATTAGACCCATGACCAACTGACTTCAAAATCAATAGCAATCATCTGCTGTTCAGGACCAACCTCCACATCAAGTTTCAAGATGCTAAGCCAAAGCGTTCTGGACTTACCGTCCAGAAACCGTGTTACTATATAATAATCAATTTAAGACCATCGATTGCAGAGACATTGCTGTAATTGATGTAATGCAAACTTTTGTTTAATGAATTCATATAGAGCAATTATTTAGGTTTCGTAAATAATCAAATTCATGAATAACTGATGTTTTCAAAGAATAATCAATTCACCATGTAGCTGAAAAATTTATTCATATCAATGTTCTCACGATGATAAAATTGTGACAAATATGTTAGTACAAACAATTGGGCCAAGATTGCCGTATTTCACTAACCTGGCTACCATTGGCTATAATACAAGGGCAACAATGGTACCACAGGAGTCAATTTCAAACTCGAGGTTATGACTTGAACATTTGTAGAGGTCCACTACACAATTTTATGTTCCAAATATCCCCTCGTGATTTTAAACAAGACTCATCGTCTTTTCCTTTTTTGTTGCCAATCAACCAGTTCTGCATGGAAGGAAATTTTTGGAAGTTTTATCAACATTGGCCCTGTGATTTCTGAGAAAATGTTGTATAAAGGAAATGGTTGTTAATGACGTAATTTAAATCCAATATTACTCAATTATAAATATGCCAAGATTTCATCAAAACAACTTTGAAAGTATGAACACCGGTCTAATGATGGGCTCACTATTTATTAATCTTTTCACAAGGTTGTTTGACCTACTTGACTTAGTTCTTCAACACAAATTACTGGTTTTTAATGTGAAATTTTTAATAGCAGATGCTATGATTAAAGATTAAAGTTGAATATTGGTGTTCTTTAGACCAGAGCCAAGCCTTCTTTAAAAACATTTCTCAACCAATTTTAAGTAAATTCAAAAGCTTACTAGAGCTTTTTTAGCTAAAGTGAGCTTAAAACTTTTTCATCGAAAAAAAGAGTTGATTGCTTTGTAAGCTATAGCTATCTACAAGGACTTTGTTTCACATCACACATTCTAAAACATTTAGGCACATTTGCTTCTTATCTCATGTTGGCCGACACATTCTTTAGAGGAATTTCAGTCATTCATATTATCAAGAATGTTTACAGTTTGTCTTCTAATATTAATAAAATTTTGTTTACAATTTTCAAATTCTATTTCACTATTCAGCTGAATTTGGTACATCTAGCACCAGTGATGAATGGCAAAGGAGACCGTGGGAGCAGCTTTCTGTTTAACAGTTAAAGTTAGTCAAGCTATGATCAGTCAACAGGGCAGCAGGCATATCAGGGTCATTTCTCTATAGTTAGTGAATCAATATGTCAATCATGTCCCAATCAGGTTAACAAGGTTAGGTGGCCCTTTGCAATAACACTTATTTCAGATAATAGAGAATTTCTAACAGGTCTGTAACCTTTAAGCGCATAAAAATACATGTCTCGAATGATAAATGGTACATACCTGTATATAGGTAAACAAAATGCTATACATGCATAATTTATTCATCAAACAATTCAAAATCAAATTCTAGAAACAACCACTCTGTTATGCAAAAACCAAATTCGGACACGTTTTGCAACCTCTAGTCAACTTATTATAAATATAATATTGACTGAAACATTAGTCTTATATCTTATATGAAACGTTTGATAATACAACACGATGCAATAAAATCCACACAGGTCTACTATTTTCAGACACAATAATAAATTGCTACTAGCCTGAATGGCAAACAATGCTTAATACTGGGTGATACGATGCCTGTTTTTGCATCACGTATATGATGTCATCAAAACTTTAAATCTGCCACCATTAAGGTTCTTCAAAATGCAAGACTTTAAGATAGGTAAAGTCATAAAAATCTTTCATATTAATATAAATTATATTTCCTTGGGTAAGCCAAATCATTTAATTTATTCTGAATTGCCGCTAGTGCTCTGGACCAATAAAATATTGTTTATTTAATATTTATAGATCATTTAATTATGTAAGATATACCACTGAGGTTCACTACGATAGATATGAACAAAACACAGAGGAAACAAAACCTAAAACTTGGTTTTTGCACACAGGGAACTTTCTAGTTACATTATGAAATAGCACCATTCAAATAAGTATGATCAAACAATTTTACAATTCACTTGAGCTGCTTCAACGATTAAATCAACTGGATATTACTTGATCATTCAAAACATACAAAAAAGTCATGTTAAAATATTAAGTTTCTTTTCTTGTACAAATTTTCTTCGACATTGTCAGCTTTTCCATTAAATAATTAATCTGGTTTTTACACAATTATTGATTATTCAAAACAATAGAAACCTTTACTTTGATTGGGATTATGTTGTGCTGTTAAAATGCAGAGAATGAGAAAAAATGGTTCATGGTACCCCTGAGAATCATACTGAACAGAGATTGTTATTTATTGCAACACTAGTCTTTCCCCATACAAATATGAACAGTATATTATATTGCAATATCTTTTCAACAATACATTTATCGAGAGAAAAAAACGTTAATCAAACATGGGCTAAAATTTGACGTAAATTGCCTCTGGAGTTATGCCAAGTTCTGAACAGTTTAACAGCATGAATTAAATAGTACATGTAGTTGTGTACTAAATTTCCTGTCTATAAATAACCATGTTCAGATGCGCATGACAGGGGGTTCCAAGTGTGTTCTTCAATAAAAGTTTGTGTTTACAATTCTTGATAAAAAAAGTACCTTTGAATGAGAGAATCAAAATTCTCTGTTAACAAATAAGCTAATTGTGGTGATTTTCTTTGAAAATAAAATTCTCAAAGTCTGCACTTTCTAAATCATATCAAAGACAATGCTGCATATGACATGGTTAAGTATTTACAGTACCAACATACTCTTTGAACTCAAGATGTCTAAAGCATAAATACCAGTCAAAGATACATTTTCTCAAGTACACATTTTATTACAATTTGAACAGTGGCACATAAAAAGGTACACCATTCATCACATTTAAAAATATCTACACACAGCTGTTTTAAAAACAAAAAGCGCCCACAGTGAGAAGCCCCGAAAGAGGTGCCTCACAGTCGTGTCCTCTCCATGTGCTCAATAAAGGCTATGTAATTTAAAACCTTCCATGCATGACAGAGTAATCAGCATACAGTATTCCATTACTTTAAACACTAAGTGGACCTTGACCTTTGAGGTAGGGACTTGGGTCTTGCACACGACACATCCGCCTGATGTGCAGACATTGTGCCAAGTTATTTTAAAACCTTCAAAGCATAATAAAGTTATAGTCCGGACAAAAAGTATGCATATATACAGGATTCCATTACCTATAAACTCTAAGGGACCTTGACCTTTGTGGTAGGGATGTGGGTCTTGCACGCGACACGTCGTCTTGATGTGCTAGACATTTGTGCCAAATTATTTTAAAATCCTTCAAGGCAGACAAAGTTACAGTCAGGACACGAATGTGTGCATATATGCTATATAGAGGAATCCATTACCTTCAAACTCTAAGTATGACCTTGACCTTTGAGCTAGGGACGTGGGTCTGCACGCGACACGTCGTCTTGATGTGCTAGACATTTGTGCCAAGTTATTTTAAAACCTTCAATGCATGACAAAGTTACAGTCCGGACACGAATGTGGCATATTGCTTATATAGAGGAATCCATACCTTCAAACTCTAAGTAGACCTTGACCTTTGAGCTAGGGACGTGGGTCTTGCACGCGACACGTCGTCTTGATGTGCTAGACAGTGTGCCAAGTTATTTTAAAATCCTTCAAGCAGACAAAGTTACAGTCCGGACACGAATGTGTGCATATATAGAGGATTCCATAACCTTCATACTCCAAGTGTGACCTTCACCTTTGAGGTAGGGATGTGGGTCTTGCACGCGACACGTCGTCTTGATGTGCTAGACATGTGTGCCAAGTTATTTTAAAATCCTTCAATGCATGACAAAGTTACAGTCCGGACACGAATTTGTAAGTGGGGACGCACGGACGGACGGACAGACGGACAGACGGACGGACGGACAGACGGACAGACGGTGCGATTTTAATATGCCACCCTTCGGGGGCATAAAAATATGTTATTGCATGAATAAAATAGTGAGCAATAAAACACATACTTCAATCTTCTACACATTATACATCAGGATATGACAGCATACAAGTTTTGAAAATGTCATTTCCTGAGTCATTTATTATGCTACACAACAGAAGCAAGTGTACAGTCTCTTTCTCTGTATAGTTTCTAGACTGGTTATTTTGTTTCTTCAGTACTCTGTTTACCTTCTTTGAAGTTCTAGACTTGTTACAGTGTTTCTTCACTAGACTGTGTATTGTTTCATCTTTGTTTAGACTGGCTATTTCGCTTCTTTAATTTTAGACTTGTTATTTTGTTTCTTCAATTTTAGACTAGTTTTCTGTTTCTTCAATTTTAGACTGGTTATCTGTTTCTTCAATTTTAGACTAGTTTTCTGTTTCTTCAATTTTAGACTAGTTTTCTGTTTCTTCAATTTTAGACTAGTTTTCTGTTTCTTCAATTTTAGACTGGTTTTCTGTTTCTTCAATTTTAGACTAGTTTTCTGTTTCTTCAGTGCCAGTGCATAGACTGCTTCTTTTGTTCTTTATTTTTCTAGACTGGTATTTATTATTTTATCTAGTTTGGTGAGTATTTTACTTTCAATATTCTAGACTGTGCTTTTTCTCTTCCAAAATCCTGGTTACTCCAACATTAGGTAGATCGCTTATCTAATTTTTAAGCGTATGTATTGAACACTAAGGCTGGTTAAAACTGTCATTTATGTACAAGCTAAAAATTATGCCTTCATCATTTATCTACCACAAGTAACACCGTATGTTGACCTCCAGATGAAACTTGTACAACTTTCCTGTAATAGAAAAATACAAAATCATGTAATCAATCATGTTTGCCACAGTGCAATCCAATTATAAGCATCGCATAACTGACTCACCTCCGCTCTTATTATTGATTGAAATTACAGTTAAAACGTGCACTTTGTATCAATTAGTTAATTTTTACTGTTGGTTGCAAAACATTAAATCCCATAACATTTCAAGCAACTTACAGATGTATTAATAATAAAAGGAGTTTTGACATCTATTGCAAGGCATAAATATTTGTTAACATCTTTACAGTAGAAACAAGTTAAAACAGCAAAATAAAAATTCTAAGACAATGTATTACCTATCATTAAGCTGCTTTCCTGCCATTTTACTTGGTACCCAGGAATCATCTTCCTCTCCATTACCCAGCTGTTTACTGGTTCCCATACCCCAGCATGCTACTGAACCTAAAACATCAAAGGAAGAAATTTAAAATGTTTCAGCTACAGTAAATTTCCAGTTTTAAATTTCGTAATGAAAGAAAAATCCCTGCTCTACAAAGAAAATTAAGACTGATTCAGTACATGTATATAGCTGTACATGTGTAACTGATTTTTATTGCTTTACTGTCATCTACCTATTCAACAGTAACTTGTTTGGTGAGATCGTTTGTTTTCCTTCTACCTGTGACTAACAACCCCCGTCAGTCGGCATTTTAAACAGAAAATCACTCCAGTATTGTCAGAACAGTAAAAGTGATATGCTAAGCATACAGGAACACCTCTGAACATATACAATCCTCTGCATCCAATAGAGTAATAAGGCAGAAATGCACTGAATGCATAATCTCAAAAATACAATTTACACAATAGGCTCTAAATCTGGTGACTCAACTTTATTCTGTTTGAACTCAAAAAATGAACTCATCCATTTCAGTTTACACAGTACCTTGTAAAAAGCTCATCGAAAAATTGACTGACTGAATACCGCTTAGTAGAGATCATGATCAGGGTGCACAAATAAGTAGATTGATCATGATCTGCACTGGTCGCAAATGCCGACTCACTTGCCGTCAGCCAGGTAGCAATTACTGGAAGATCTTACCATCAGCAAGGAGAGCAAATGACACAGACTGTCCTGCAGATATAGCGGTACATTTGTTCTCTAATTTCACTAAAGTTGGTTCCTTCTTTTCTCCACTGTTCTCTCCGAGGCCGAGACGACCATAATCTGCCCTGCCGAGGGTATAAACATTTCCTAAAACACAAGAAAAACAACAGTTCATTGACTTGAATCCAAAACAATACCAGTCTTCCCCATAAAGTGCCCAACATTTTCCTACCAAAGTGTGAAAGGCCTCAAGTGCCTGACAATCAGTCAGACAGCAAAGAAATGTTCCTGATCAGCAAAATTATACCTGACATGGCAGACAGACACTTTTCAGAAAGATTCCAGTACCTATGCATAGTGTGTATAGTGAATATATTTTCTCAATTTTTGGCCATTTTCCAGGATTTTAAATTCCGTTTCAACAATAAAGTTAACTACAGAAAAGCAGTTTGTCTAAGCACTGCTCCCTGGTATGATCTATTCAAGACCACTACTTACTCATGTGAGGAGACATCCAAATATTTAGTAAGCAACACATGTGTTTATTGTTAGAGATATGTTTATCTTTCTATCTACAAAAGGGAATGGGGACCAAAAACAAAGAAAGTAGGCATGAGAATACATGAATTAATTTATCATGATCTTACCTTGATCATCATGTGCTACTGTGTGATGTTGTCCACCTTCTAAGCACACCCAGTTCTTCTTGTCAAATGATTTTATCTTCTCAGGTACGAATCTGTTAGTCATGTCACTGAAACCTGTGGTAGAATGGCAACATTCTTGAATGTAAATTTGTGTGCATACAATTTCACGGAATCTCAAAAATGTAATTTTGTTGGTACTTAATAACAAGAGGGCCATGATGGCCCTTTATCGCTCACCCGAGTACAACTGCTTTTAACAAAGTTGCTAGAAATCATCTAAACAACCTTTCTGACAAATTTCCAGGATATTTGGGCTAAAAATGTTACCTATTAACACGGTTTTTCCATATTTGGGCTCTGTGACCTAGTTTTTGACCCCAGATGACCCATATTCGAACATATCTAGAAATCATCAAAACAACCTTTCTGACAAATTTCCAGGATATTTGGGCTGAAAATGTAAGCTCTAGAGTGTTAACAAAGTTTTTCCACATTTGGGCTCTGTGACCTAGTTTTTGACCCCAGATGACCCATATTCAAACTTGAGCTAGAAATCATCGAAACAACCTTTCTGACATATTTCCAGGATATCTGGGCTGAAAATGTAACATCTCGAGTGTTAAGGTTTTTCCATATTTGGGCTGTGTGACCTAGTTTTTGACCCCAGATGACCCATATTCAAACTTGGGCTAGAAATCATCGAAACAACTTTTCTGACAAATTTCCTGGATATTTGGGCTGAAAATGTTACCTCTAATGTTAACAAGGTTTTTCCATATTTGGGCTGTGTGACCTAGTTTTTGACCCCAGATGGCCCATATTCGAACTTGGGCTAGAAATCATCTTAACAACCTTTCTGACAAATTTCCAGGATATTTGGGCTAAAAAAGTTACCACAGGTTTCCTATTGGGCCTTGACCTAGAGTGCCCTTTCATTTCGACATATCTAGACATTAAACAACCTTTCTGACAATTTCCAGGACATTTGGGTCAAAATGTGACCTTAGATTTAAAGTTTTTCCATTTCAGGCTTGTGACCGTTTTGACCCCAGATGACCCATATTCGAACTTGGCTAGAAATCTGAAACAACTGGTCTGACAAATTTCCATCATATTTGGGCTGAAAGTACCTCTAAGTGTTACAAGGTTTTTCCATATTTGGGCAAACCTATTTTTGACCCAGGTGACCCAATTAAACTTGAGTAGAAATCAACCAAAAACCTCAAATTGCCAGGATATTTGGACGAAACAGTAGCCCAGCCTTAAAAAGATTTTTCTATTTTTGGGTCAGTGACTTAGTTCATCCGAGATGACCCATATTCGAACTCGTCCGAGTAATTACTGGGACAAACCCGACCCGTTTAGTGTCAATTTAGGCAAAAATGTGACCACTAGAGTGTTAACCAACTAAGTGTGGACGGACGACAGACGACAGACATTCATCGATCCTAATAATCAAAACTTATCATTTCTAGTTGTATTTTCAATGTTCTTATGAATATTTCATTTTAGATTTGCAAATATTAGCATTTGTGATGGGTTTTAATTATCATTGCAAATTGCAATGATAATTAAAACCCATCACAAATGCTAATATTCATGTTTTTAAGTTTAAACTCACCTAATTGGAAATAATTGTTTAGTCCCCAGCCGTAGATTTCCCCCGTGTTCTTCTCTTTGGCAAATGTGATGTACTGTCCTGCCCATATGTCTGAAAATGCTGCCTTTTTTCTCCTAAATCTCACAGGTTCTGGTGTTAAAATATATGCTGAAACACATAGAAAGAAATACATAAATACAACAAAAGATAACAGTAGTCTCCCTTGCTATCTTGACACATGTTTTGTTAATCAGGATTTTCTGTATCGCCTGTATTTCACTAGTTTCATTATGTAGAGATAAATCTGTGTTGTCAAACTTCCACACAGAAAATCAGTCTGAATATAAATGGGGTGATCCAGAATTAATCTACTGTTACCACCTTAACGTTGACTGGGCAACTTAACTAAATAATCAGCAACTGGTAAAGTTGCATGTAAACTTCTTGTATTTTGGTACTGTGCTTCAGTCTTCCGATGTCATCATTTTCTTAGGACAAAACAGTAAAAATTGCGATGTATTTCTAAATATGGCATTGTCAGAATTACAAAAAATGCGCCCTTTTATAAAATGTTTACTACTAACTCGGGCAAATAACTACTAAAACATTAGGGATGACAAAAAAGACATCTACAGAATAGACCCCTAGTGGAATTAGCAATTTAGAGAAGGCATAATTCCTGTTGATGCGATAGGGCAAATCCCTTAAAGTTTGCCAAACGCAATGTTGGTTTAAGCAGTCAGGGATGCTGACTATAGTGACAGGCTGGCCATTATAGGGGACATTTACGATGTATAATCTGGATATAATTATGGGACAGTACATTAAAGTAAAACACTACCAGGAGAGTTTCACATGGTCTCATCCAAGAAAACAAGCTAAGATAAATGCTCTCATGGACGGACCTTTATAAAATTTGCATCAAATCAAATCAAGGAGAGTTTCACATGAAGATAATTCAGCTTCACGTGGATCCTTTGTGTACAAATAGATAAAAAGAAAGTTGTATATCATGCACAAAGTCAGCAGATGTCATTCTGAGTTTTTTTTACACTCCCTGCCTTGCTGTTTCATGTTTGCTGCCATTGTATGCATCTTTAATGTTTTTTGTACAAATGGAATAAAATTTTCAAGGATGGTCAAATAGAAATTGAACATCGAATAATGCACCAATCAGTTATCATCAATTATTGCCCGATACTTCAGATGCGAGAATAAACTTAATGTTTATTGATTTTCTCCATTCCCCAACAGCTTTGTACTATTAAAAGAAAATGCCATATAACTTCATTTCTCTTGAGGGTATCTTGTTCTTTATATTTTCGTTCTGTAATGATTTTTTAAATACACAGGTTTTTACAGTTTGGAGACTGTACAGCATAGATATCATTATATCTTTTTATATCAGGAATTTTACTTAGAAATTAATATATAGTGAAAAGCAGCTGGTAAAATTGACTTAATAAAAATAGACAGGAAATAGCCCCGTTCAAAACTGTAAACTTGTGTATTGAATATAACCATTTGAACATAACATTTGGTCTGAATTGTTTTCTGTGCCATGACTTACACACTTAATGTAGTTTATGTCTCGATTTCAACACTAGCATCACAGCACTTTAAAGAACATATTACCAAGCAGAATTGTCTAGTTTACTTACATAGACCTTTTCTTCCTCCTCGATGTGAGAAACATTCCGCCACTCTCCCAAGCTGACCCTGCTCAGCACAGCCTGTTAATATAAAACAGATGGTTTAAACAATGTCCTACAAATATTTCAAGATCTTTCAGGGTCTTTCTGACGGTCCTTTAATACTGTAAAGTAGATTTAATTTAAAAGCTCTATTTTAATTGCTTTTTTTGTAAGAAGCCGCAAATTGAAAGAGTAGCTGAACTTCAAAGACAAGCCGTTCCGGATAATTCAAGGCACTGCTTTGTTTATCAGCTTGTTTATAATTGCTATTGTTGGCAATGCAAAATTTACCCAATTTACAATATTTCAAACAGTGCACTTCTATCATGTGTAGCTCACTACTTTATTAAGTCCTGTTTCATTTCATCTAAATTTTATTAAAACAACAAGAATACAAATTATACTGAAGAAAAGGAATTTTTTTACAAGAACATACTGAAATGTAGTACTAATACTACTACTACTGTTCTAGTACATAAGTAACCCTATTGTACTTTTCCAGTACACAGGACAATTAGTTGCTCAGACAGATATTCACCGGTGATTTGATATGACATTTGATACTGAATGCATACAGAATACAAGCAACTTACCACAAGTATATATTTCTCCTTCATCTGTTAAACATACAAGATGATCTCCCCCTGAAGTTATTTTAACGACTGTTTGTCCCTCTAAAAGTGCAATTGGTGTATTCTGTATACCATTGGTTGTGAATCCCATAGAACCATTGGCATCCTGCCAAAACAAAACCACATTTATTAAATAATAACAATACAAGTTTATTCCTTATATTGACTGAATATCTTACCCAGTTAAATCTCTAAAACAGAGCCGTCATTCTTCCATCCACGACAACAAAATCAATTGTTCACACGAGTGCTCAATGAGCCTGAATGGGGTTTATCTGACTGAATAATTAACAGAGTAGATCATGATCAAAATACAAACAAGTGCACGTTGATCATGATATGCACTAGTCCACAAGGCAAAATCGCTTGTGGCAACTAGGCAAAGTGTAAAATTAATAATGTCACCATTACTGAATTTTATGTATTTAAGATGAAAAAGCATGATAATATTGCATGACTTCAGCATAATTATCAATGATCTCATAAATGCAAAAATTTCAAATAAAGCAAGTAGATCCTTAATTAAATTATTTATACCAATGACAGTATGTTTTTTTTACCTTCATAAAGAGGGGAGTGGCCTATTACCAGTTTCAATGAAGCAGACGGTCACAGCCATTAAACCAAACTAGTCTGAACAATTTATACAATTTGCCAAAATACAAGAAAAATACAAACCCTGAAGTTTCCCCAAGCATACACTCTGCCATCTTCTGATAAAACTGCTGTGTGACTATCGCCCGCGCACACCTGCACGATCTTTGGAAGCCCGTCTACTTTGGCCGGCAACGTCTCACTGCCTTCCTCTGATGTGTCTCGACCCAGTGTCCCTTCATCGTTGCATCCAAATGTATATACCTAGTTGAAAATTCAATTGTTTACTCAATGCAAGTAAAGTCATTATTCAGTTGCCAGTATAAAAAATTGTATACAACTACTTAAGCAGTCTCCCGAGCTATTAATAAAATTTTATGATTCATCATAACCCTAAAGCATTGTCACCACTACAACTTCAGTACAGGCATACTATACATTACTTTATTTCCCAAAATCACACTAAATATAGCTGAATGTATCGACTTGAAGCACTTGACTCAGAGTTCTAAACTGTATACTTCTTCAAATGCAAGTTTAATCAGTGACAATGCAAGTTTGAACTCAGGACCATGCATGATATATCTGACAACTCTAATAATTTATATATAATTTGAGTAATTGGAACAGTTTTTCAAATTTGACCGATTAGAAGCAAAAGAAAGAGTCTCTGAAATTTCATTCCTTGTCTTTATGCACATTTATTTAACTCTAACAACTGAAGAATGTTACTAACCTCTCCTTTCTCTGTAAGGCAAACTGTATGCATACCGCCACCACATACTTGTATAACTGGGTCTGGTATGTTCACGAGTGCTGGTCGGGACTTCTCCATGACGTCTTCCCCCAGTCCTAGCTGGCCAACATCGCCTTCACCACATGTGAGAACTTTCCCTGGCGTAACCCCATGACATGGATGATGCACTTAAAAATCATAGCATAAATTTGATTAAACAAAATTCCAGGAAAGCATAGAGGGGGAAAAAAAGCAAATTTTTTTAACATACACAAAAAAAAGAAATTTCTTACTGAAACAAAACTGGCCATGATATTTTGTTTGCAGCCAAGATATTCCTAACATTGCTTCTTGAAGTGTAATGTTGTAAATTTAACACATATAAATACATGATTCATATACTTCCTAAATTTCAATTTCATTCTAACAATTCATTAGTCTTTTGTATTCTTGTAGTCTTACAGGTTTCAATGTGTACCCTATCTCAAGAAACTTACTTATTTTTCTGGCTATTTTTCTGGCAAATGGTTTTAACAATAAAATAATCCCCTCACAAACACTTATGAGGTGAACTTTAAATGTATCACACCTTTTTGTCTTTTCTTTGTCTGGTTATCTTCTGACTCTCTATTCCGTTTTTTCCCCTTTCCAGCCATCTGGAAATATGAAATATTAACAATACAAAAATGTTATACTGGCCACAGGATTCAATGGATTCTTACCCAACAACCTGTTACAGTAGCAACAGTTAAACACAAAAGATAGCTGTTAAAACAACTTGGAAACATACTTGGCAGAGATACAAAGTAAAAAAAAACTTATCTACATTATATAAAGAGATTTCTCAAAAGTAACATATTATTTTGTATGTTTTATATGGTTCTACCATAGCTGGAAAAATTGCACATATAGTTTTCATTCAAAAATAATGCATAACAAGTACAAGCCAAAAAATGTGTGATATTTTTAACAATCAGTTCAAGCTTTTATATACCTTTGGTTTCTTTGCCCCTTTAAAGAGGTCTCCAACATTAGTTGCACTAACAGCTGCCTTATTTCCAGCTTCAAAAGGAGGCATTTTCAACTATTTTCTAAATTCTCAGTGATTCCAAAAACAAAGTGTCATAAAGAAGTTTAAAAGAACACAGAAAATCTCAACAATTTCCCTCCAAAATGTACTGTAATCCTCTTTGTTTGATAGCTGGCTTGATAACTGTGTAGGGCTCTAGCTAATTCCCTAGTATATATGCAATTTGTATAGCCAATTTGAGTGACCTGACACCTGGGGCCAAATCACAGCACAACATAAATTATACACAAACTGCAGGGTACCAATTAACTTGACCTTTGACACCCTAGGGTTATCTCAGAAGTAATCTTAGTGCTTCCTGTCAAACTGAGCACCAGTCAATCATTATCAATTAGCAGGATATAATTAACAAATAATAAACTGCAATAAAACTGTCAAATTTGATTTTTACTATTCTGAATTGCAGGAAATATTTGATTTAATAGCCTTTTATAACATAATAAAATTTATTAATTATATTTTTTAAAGAATCTTACTTTTTATTTATTTTTGTCTGGAAACTTTAAAATAACATGAATAAGACACAAATAAAATTAATGTCTCTGCTCCAAAGTAAGTGTTCAATCAAAAGTTTTTTTTCTGGAACACATGATATTGCAAGACTTCACTTTTTCTATGAAGAAACAACTGTCCAACTAAAACATTGTAAAATATCTACTTTTTTTAAAATCTCAAATAAGGTTTTATTGTACAACAACCTCTATCTAAAGTCAATGAATTTCAAAACAATTTTTTTGTTGCACAATCAATATTGTACTTCAGGCCAAGTTGGCCAACATTAATTGATTCAGTTTGATCTGGTAGGCTGTAGAAATAAGATAATCGTATTTTTATTTTATTTCATCAGTGATTTTTTTCTGAACTTGAACAGATGACACACAAGTAATTGGTGCTTTTTAAAGTGATCTTACCATTATTTTATGACACAGAGTTGAAATAACTGCAACTGCAGTGTAGGTTTAATATACTAGAACACAAAACTAATGCTATACATCAAGTTAACATTTTTTTTATCACCAGTTTGGGAATGGGTCCAGTACCAGTGAATCTTTAAATTCAACAAATAATTCTCTTCCTAAATCGAAACTCCGCAATATTTTTCTGCTTATGTGAATGCCTCTGATATGGCGATGGTACCAAAACTGCTTTATCAATTTGCTTCAGCCTTATAGTCCACCACCATGGACAAAAAAATCTGTGTTTCGGGCAACCCGACCCTCCCTAGCGAAACCCCCCGACCCTAGTTTTTTTTTTTCCAAAAAAAAAAATTTGAAAAAAAAAAAATTTTTTTTAATGTGTCCCTACACTACCTAGCATTCTCGGGACCTTTGTCCTAAACACAGATTGTTTTTTTCCAACCTATAGCATTTTTTTGGATAAATTAAAAACAAAACAAAACAAGAGGGCCAAGATGGCCCTATATCGCTCACCTTGGTACAAGTCCACATGCCTGGTGGAAGATCACTAGATAATGTTATATATACCAAATAAGTTTCCCTATATAAGCCTATGTAAAACTAAGTGAGCCCCGGTGCGGGGTCAACTTTGACCCGGGGGTCATAATTTGAACAATATTGGTAGAGGTCCACTAGCCAATGCTACATGCCAAATATCTAAGCTCTAGGCCTTGTGGTTTCAAAGAAGAAGATTTTTAAAGTTTTTACTATATAAGCCTATGTAAAACTAAGTGACCCCCGTGAGGGGTCAATTTTGATCCGAGGGTCATAATTTGAACAATCTTGGTAGAGGTCCACTAGCCAATGCTTCATGCCAAATATCTAAGCTCTAGACCTTGTGGTTTCAAAGAAGAAGATTTTCCTACATAAGCCTATGTAAAACTAAGTGACCCCCCCCCGTGCTGGGTCAATTTTGATCCGGGGCTCATAATTTGAACAATCTTGGTAGAGGTCCACTAGCCAATGCTACATGCCAAATATCTAAGCTCTAGCCCTTGTGGTTTCAGAGAAGAAGATTTTTAAAGTTTTTCCTATATATTCCTATGCAAAACTAAGTGACCCCCGGTGCGGGGTCAATTTTGACCCGGGGTCATAATTTGAACAACCTTGGTAGAGGTCTACTAGACAATGCTACATGCCAAATATCTTAGCTCTAGGCCTTGTGGTGTCAGAGAAGAAGATTTTTCAAGTTTTTCCTATATATTCCTATGCAAAAACTAAGTGCCCACCCGCACAGGGTCAATTTTGACCCGGGGTCATAATTTGAACAATCTTGGTAGAGGTCCACTAGACAATGCTACATGCCAAATATCTAAGCTCTAGGCCTTGTGGTTTCAGAGAAGAAGATTTTTAAAGTTTTTCCTATTTGTTGCCATAGCAACCAGAGTTCTGCATGGAATGGAATTCTTTGAACAATTTTGGTAGAGCTTCATGCAAGGAACATTCCTGCATAGTTTTATCAACATTGGCCTAGAGGTTTCAGAGGAGATGTCATTTGAATCAAAATGTTGACGGACGACAGACGAAAAATGAAGGTTATTTACTATTGGGGACGGGGCCGATATTCGGCCCCTGGTGATAGGGAGAAAAAGCTCAGTGCGATTACGCATTTTTGTTGTGATAAATTATTGGAAACCTTTTGCATTCTGATTGGATGAGAGTGCATAACGGGCAACGCCTTCAAATTTATCAGCCGTCAAACAAAGTTTTATGCAAACCAAGGAATCGTTGTCAAATTATTAGCATTGTTTTCAAAAACGTGTAAAAAGATATGCAGATTTAAGCAGTTCTGTGAACCATTACTACAGGAATAAACCTTTAAAACCCAAGACCTTTTAAGCGGGATAGAAAATTAAGCAGCTGGAAATGGCGCCGGATAATGCCTCGATAATCATGTAGAGTAATACAGTACATGCCTGGAGGATTATGTAAAAAACGCGAAGAGTGGAGTGAGTAGAAAAAACGTGACTTCGCGACTCCATTCAATGGAGTCACTTCGCGGCCGTTTGGAGTGAAAATTTTGATCGCGGGACTTCGCGTTTCTCCCGAGTATTTTGGAGTGACTTCGCGTGAACATAATTATTAATTAAAATATTGGTAAAACACACCTGTAAAAGTAACCTGTTGAATTTAGATCCATTGAATCACAAAGATCGAATCACACATCGCCGCTGACGTTTTTCGTTGAGGATCACCGATACTGTTTGCAGCGTTATGCTGTTTTTTTTGTGATTTCAAAAAGCATTTTAGTTATTTTTTGTCAGAACCTAAAATATTTATCACCTTTATGTTGATTTAAAATATTTATTTCCTTTAAAAATCCGCTGTAATTGCTCCCTTAGGCCTAAAAAAAAAATAGTTGTGTTTCCGGTGGCCCGACCGACCGTAATTTTTTGCCGCCGACCGTAAAGTTTTTTTAACGTTTTCAGTGCCTGAAAATCGTAAAATACCATTATTTGACCCGCAAAAAAATGTCCAGTTTGTCAATTTGACCCGCGGGCATTTTCTCTTATGCGTCACGAGACTCGGCAATTTTGCCGTGTCAATCAAAAACTGACCGTCGTCAGTTGGCTAACATACGAAAGTAGGTGGAGCGGCGTCATTACAAGTCTCGGCGATTTCGCCGTCAGTCAAAAATCGATCGTCGTCTGTGGCTAATTCATACGAAAGAAGGCGGAGCTAATAAGACACTACCTGTTAAACAGCATGACGCTGTTTAGGTCGTTATCAAATGTGATAATTAATAAACAATCATGAAACTGAAAATAACAGACCTCGGCGAATTTTTGTAACGGTGTTTGTAACACGGATTAGTAGTGAGTGGTGGACAGTGACAAGTTCTTGACACGACTCTGTGTATTGTTATTCACAGATTGTCGGAAACACAAAACGCCCACGGGCGATCAAAAGACAATTAAGTATTACCCGTTCTCCGATAATCATGTGTCATTAAAAACGTTTTGAACTCGGCCGTACGTAAGCGCAACAAAGTTATGATAATTGCATTGTTTTTTGTCAATATTTAAATACTGACTTGCGTGTTTAAAGTTTAACTTGCATATTGTTCTGGACGTGATTTTTATTCTACACGAATACAGGGGGGCATTATTCGGCGCCTCTCCATCCCTCATGAAAAAGACAGATAAAATAATACAATGATCTTCCTAAATTCGTTTCAAACAACCTTAATTAAAGCCCCCTGAAACTACTCTGAACAGAACAAATTTCATTGTATTAAAAGCGGTAAAAATCGCGAAAATTTGAAGGAAGTCACGGACATGCGAGGTCGCGAAAATATATGACAAACGGGAAACGATGTAAATATTTTTCATTTTTGAGCTGATGGAGCTTAGGTTGGGGATTAGCAGCTACCTAATTTAAGTATTAGAAAATATAACTTACAAGCTGCAAGACAAAAAAGAAAAATAATATGCAACCCTAGAGTATAAGAACCCTATGGCCCATAGCTAAACCCCAAAAAATCTCACCTTTACTCTTTAAAATTTGATTTTGAACTTTAACATTTAAGACTGAAGAATCAATGACCCTTCAATTTGAAACACCCCGTTTTTTTACCCCCACCCCCTGAAATTACAATTTTTACACAACAAATCTCAAACAAAAGTTTGCTGTCATGATTGTCTTTGTCAGTCTTCAATTGAGATTATTTCAGCCAAAATCTGTTCTTGTTTAAAACATTTCCTAGTCTCTGTGAATAATATTTTAAGTAGTGTAAAAAAAGATATGTATGATAGTCAAATATAAACACAAACTTGAAAATAAAGATTTAATATGAAAATGTTGTCGGTTTACATAAATTCATAATCTATATATGAAAGAAGATAAATTTAAAACACAGATTAATCTTGTATATTTCATGTATTATTTATTTTATTATAATATAGTCAAATGAGTAACAAGTTTAGATGTACAAATGAAAAGTGAAGGGGTGTTAACAATTATATGCAGCAAACACCACTTGCAGAACTAACAATACATACCCACAAAAAAAAAAAAAAAAAAAAAATCCCTACCTACCGACCCTCTTTTTTTTGGCCATGCCACCAGAAACACAACTATTTTTTTTTTAGGCCTTAGCATTGTCACTCGCGATTGGTGTGAAAAATATGGCCTGTCGTACTAATTCAGTCAATTTTGAAATTGTTTGCAAATCCAAGCTGTGTGACACTTCTGAGTTGTGAATGCAAAAAATATTTATCAATTAACATTTCCAATAATTATTGTCCTGTATTTAAACCAAAATGTTCTGTTTTAAAGAAAATCGCGGCGTTCCAGCGTGTCCGTTTTTTTTTTGTCATTAATTGTTTCATCAACTGTCAAAGCCAACGTTTTTCCAGTATCGATTTTCTAATATTTATTTTAATGAATAACCTTTGCCGAAATATTTATTTTTCCTCCAATCTCTTTTATTCATAAAGACAAAGCCGCAGGTGTCACAAGATCAAACAACAAACACCGACGCACATTGTACATGTGAGTTTTGTTTGATCTTAGTGAAGCACGTGGCATCAAACAGACCGAGATATTTGACAGTTTGAGACATGAAAAAGTAATTATAGACAATAGTCTGATAATTTTGGATTATAGAAATAATAGTTGGGAATAGTTAATGTTATACGTAAGTTTTATTTTTGGTGATAAAATATATTGAACACGCTATATAAATGTGCATTGGTCGGCAAATATTTTTGAATGTAATATGCATACAACTCAAAAACATTTTACATGTAGACACATTTCTACCGCATATATAATAAATTTGATTTTTATGTCCCGTAAACCCGTTCATTTACCTGTAAAACCACGCGAAGTGCCGCGATTTTACTCCCGCGAAGTGACGCGATATTTCTCCAGACACAAGTCACTTCAGGCACTCCAAGCACACGCGAAGTCACGTTATTTTTCCCCCCCCGAGTTACTCACGCGAAGTGTGGCGTGAAAAACTCCACACTGCGTTTTTTGCATAATCCTCCAGGCCTGTACTGTAATTACATTTAAGTTAAAAATTATCGTAACCCTCTTATTAATTGCTCGGCCAAATAACATAAATTCACGGTGATTTACACAAACCATTAGTGCTAGTCGAGTTTAAATTAGTTTAAAACATGAAATAATGCGCTAATTTCAGTAATGACATGTGAATATCGGAAACACAAGTAAACATGAATTGTATTTTGCTCGCCCGAGGCGTTGTTTGTTATTTACAATACACAGCGTTGTGTCAGAGTTGGTCGCTGATGAATCCATGTTACAAACACCACATAATTCACAGGGATCTATCATTTTCTGTTTCAGTTTTATCATTGTTTACCAATTAACACCTTTGAAAACGACCATTACCGCAAAGCGCTGTTTGACAGGTAATGAACAACTAGCTCTGCCCTTTCTCATATATTAACCAACATACGACAATCAATTTTTGACTGACAATAAACCACCAAAACTCGTTACGGCGCTCCATCAACTTTCGTATGTTATTCAATAGACAGCGGTCGGTTTTTCGATTGACACGGCGATATTGTCGACTGGTGATGCATAACAGAAAATTCCCACGAGTCAAAGCTCGCGGTTCATCGAACATTTGGAGTTATGAAAGATTTTTATTGTCGTTCATAAAAAAAAGGGATCAAGGAGGAACACCTAGCTGACAGAATTAGTGTCCCTCACTTGAATCTGGGGTCCTCAGGATACATCCTTAGAAATGCACGATTCCCTGCTAAAAAGATATCTCCCGGCGAGTTGTCCAAAAACCCGGCAAATTTGCAAAAATCTCCTGGTGTTAATTCAATCCATTGTGGCATGTAGGTAGAGGACCAAATACATCAATACTGTTATGGGCTGTCCCCTGTGGGGCTTCTAACTTAATCCAAGCCCAATCAGGCAATGTTACCAGCCATAGTTTTACAATGTGAGCAATCCACTTCATCTTAATTTGCTAATATTGTGAAATTGCTGACTTTGAAAATTTCTTAGCCTCCTATTCAGGCATTATTGGTCTTTAACGGGCATTATACCACATGTTTATGAATAGCGGTCGCGGAAACAAGTGACAATAGATATTTTTCCATTTTACCTTTGCTCGCTGTGTGTCTGTGTATAAATAACAAATATGAATTCAGATTATCAAGAGAAAATGAGCATTTGCTAGACTGATTATGTCTTAATATTTGCAAAAAAAGATCTTCGTAAAAAAAATATCGAAACTTCGGCGCCAAGTCTGCGTCACATAAACGCACGCTATGATTAGGTTAACGTCACAAAATATCGCTAAGATGCGGAAAGGAATCCTATATACGAAATCAACCCCTACCTCTAATATGAAATTAGGCACTGCCTAACAAGCGGAAAAGCCCTTAAATATGGCAGATTTTGATAGACTTGAGAGAAGCTGTGGCTTTTTCATTTGACCGTACCGATGATCCATGGTTTGATCGGAAATAGCTTCTAAGATATATAGTCGACCTTTTAGAATAGACTTTCAAACCCAATGACACTTTGACATCTTGAGCATTTTAACTTGACAATTCATGAATTAAGGTATCCAGTTGGCAAGTTAGACCTCTGGCATAATTTGAGTATTTCAATCACATTACATGTATCACAGGTAAAATCTGCATGTATTCTATAGAATTTTTTACCATCCTGCATTCATTCCTTAAGAACTCTGACATGTCAGTTGTCTCCATTTATGTATAACCCCATCTGATGGGATTTTTTGCTTACGTGAATATGTTTGAGTAGAAACATATATATTATTTAAATTTGAACAGTCTTTCAAAACAACTTTGAACGTAAATTTAATTGTAAATAACAGTCTGAACTATTTTAAATGATCTTCATGAATGATGGAACTCCTTTGTTCTTAAAAAGATTGACAACCAGAAGATCAAAGACCACGATGATGCATACTTATATGCATGTGCAGTTGTGCACACAACACATACATGTATATCATAATTTTCTAAAATTAATATTCTTGAAAGAAAAACAGGGAAGACACTGACACATATGCCTATTACATAATGAAATAGCATATAGATGTCAAAAAGGTATGTGTGTCAAGTACCTGTGGTTCAATTAAACAAACATCAACTTATTTTTAAAAAAATGATCCTTATAAATGGTGCTTTAAGCAAATGACTTGTGTCTTAATCTTTTATTTACTGTGTACCCAGTCTTTTGCATGAATTGAAAATCAGCCAGTCAAGCAGAGGCTGCATAATCCTGTTACAGCTTTGAGAATAATGCTTGATGCATTATACAGAAGTAACAGTTATAGATGCAAATTGTTCGTATTTCTGTATCGAAACGTAATTGGGACGAATCGTCAGACATCTGTGACGTCACTATAGAAATAAATATAACGGAAGTCAGTGATGAGTTTTTGAAGTTACTTTTATTTGTACTTGCATGTTTTTGCGCAATTCTCTTGAATTTAGGTGTAAATTACACTTTTGTTATTTTTGCAAACTAAATTTGTGCAAAACAAAAAACACCGTTATGGACATTTAATCGTTAATTTATTTTCAACCATTCCGTTACTTAACGCACATTCACCGCGGCGTTATTTTTGCCCACAATGCATCATCATGGCGCTGCCCATTATCAACTTCCGAAAAGGCTTCAGTATATATGTATATAGTGGTAGTGTATATGTGTGTGTGTACATGATTGTGTGTGTGTGTCGTGTGTGTGTGCGTGTGTGTGTGTGTGTGTGTGTGTGTGTGTTGGTGGTGTGCACTTCTGGGTGCTGTGGGGTTCGTTTTGGGGAGGCTGCGTTTTTGGTACGTGGCATTCCCTGTTTGATATTATTATTTTTTTTTTTTTCACTTTTCAAAAACTGATGGTATATGTAGAATTATGTTGGAAAAGTAGGATTTTTTAACTTGCTACTTACTGACATGCTTTATACGTGTTATACGCATTACCTATAGGGCGGAAACGCCCCGTCGGCTTCGCCGACGGGGCTTTCCCGCTATTACTCCTATTTACATTCATTTCTATATGTTCCATGCTAATTAGTGGTTATTTTGATAATATGAAATAAGGCACTGCCTAGAATGGGGATTTATCAACGAGTGTGTTTTCGTCACACTGCAGTTTCGTCTAACTGAATGTTTCGTCAAAGCAAGATTAATGAAAGTTGAAGTAAAATCGCAGCCTGTAGAGTGGGCAGTATCAGGTCACTGCAGCCTTGACCTTTGACCCCAAAAGAATAGGGACCATTTTCATGTTGCAGACAACTTTCTGTCAGAGGAAGTTGAATGAAAATATTAATCCCAGCTGTAGAATGTTATTTTGGAAACTCCCTTGAACTTTGACCCACTGACTCCAATACATTAGGGATTATCTCAGGTTGCAGGCGACCTTCTGAACAAGTTTCATGAAATTTAAATGAAAATTGTGACCAGTAGAGTGTTATCAAGGGAAAGTTTACGGACAGATGGACAGACATATTTGAGCCAGAGTCTTCCTATGATAAAGTTCGAGGACATCAAATATTTTAAGTTCTCCAACTGTTTGCCAGACTACTTTTACAATGTTTATATTGGTCACAGCATTTTTTTAAGTGACATTAAACAATGATTTAAAAAGCTACTTTTCCTCTTTTTATTTCTGAATTATCACATTTTCTGCAGATCGTATATAAATCAATTTGCTAAAAATTAAATAAAATCAAATTTTATTTCATGTCGGTATATCAATACAATAGACATAAGCAATGCATAGCTATTGACCGATTAAACAATCAATATGAATTAAACATGTTAATTTCAGCAAAAGAAAACAACAAAAAATCTTACAAGTAAACAAGAAAATGCAGTTGATGAAATTGCAAGTTGGTCTTGGGTCACCACAGTCAGTATTAGCTGTGGCTGACTTACTATTCATTTCGGTGAGAGGCATGGAAGAGCGTTTGATTAAAATCAAAGCTTTATTGTGATGTTTTCAGATTCAATTTATTCATGTATGTATGTCAACTGTTAAGAGTTTATAAATATGTGCACTTTCTTGAAACTCAATTGTCTGAAATCTGAAGTTGTTCGAAAAAAAAAAAAATAATTTCAAACAGCGGGAGGCCACGAAACGCGCCTTTCGAAACGAGGCCCCCAGCACCCAGTTGATATATTTTTGTTTTTTGGGTCACCACAGTCCACACACACACACCGCGCGCGCCACACACACACACACACAGTATTAAGATGTGGACAGACACTTACACTATTCATTACAACAAGGATACAAAGCAAACACACGAGGACAAAACGGACAATAACGGAACACAGTGGGGGACCGCCTTTGAACGGTTGAAAAACACCACTGGGGAGCTTTAACCTTTATGGTGGCCCCCCCAACCCCCTCCTACCCCCACCATTTTCCAAATTACAGACATTGTAAATAAAATTAATCCCTGCTATTTAATTTCTAACCGATTGGAAAAAAAGGATGGTATATAAAAACAAAAATGCACGTGTTCATTATAAAAAAGCAATTGAGAACCAAAAATCGTATGTACTCAATGCCTTTGCAAACTCAATTTTATTTGACTAGCATCTTTGAAAGGTTGTTCACTATCCATTCTATTCAAGTAAAATCCACAGTTCCATAACCTGAAATTGAAAATACAAGTACAATTCATAACTTACATTAAGAGTTGCAAATGCAAAAAAATCACAGGCGGCTGATTTTCTTATATAAACATTTAGGGAAAAAACTGTCAATGTGAGGTATAAATCATTTTATGATAAAAACACCTTTTATTCCAAAGACAACGTGCTGTAAATGACGCAACCCATGTTAATAAGCGTGTCCTATCACATTTCGCATTTGAAAGTTATCATGATGACTGCTATGTGTTCAATAAAGTTCGGGATAGTTTTCAAGGAAAATGATGTATAAGAATCGAAGGATATATTGTTCCATATACATGTACTTTATTTACTTCAATAAAAATAAGTCAGTTGTTCGGATACGCACTCGTAATTTAATTAGTACACCGCGGAACTGACTATATTTTACTGAATGATAAAATACAGAGAGACAGTTATCATTTCTGAATTAAATAAGATTATCATGTACTTTTTGCACAATTGTATAAAATACAATATCTAGTTATTTCAATATCATTTAGGATGTCATGAAAAATCGAACACCACTGCCGGGATTTGAACCGCGGTTTTCTGGATTACCTGTCCAGTGTGTTAACCCCTGCACCAGGCTTCACGTCAAATCTTACATGACAAATTACTTTACTGTATATACTTGACGTTTGCACCTGAATGGCTCCTTTTCTCTTCACGTCTCACAGATAGAAGCGCCGAACGGCTAACAAACTACCTGTTTACTAGTTATTTCAGTTAAGGAAATGTAAAATTGAAAGTTGATAATAAGCGTCAAACAAAAACATGTACCGAAGACAGCAGTGGTGGTTCCCGAGAGGTTGCCCTTCATGAACGTGGTCCAGTATACTATATGCAGAGCTCTACATGTAAGTGTCCGCGTGGATTAAGTCGGGATTCAGACCTATTTTTCTTGGCATCTAGTTTCTAAGAACAACACCATCTTGGTAATCAATGAGTTGGTCCTGCAAAAATGATTCAGAATTAAGAAAATTGGAATGCTAGATCATGAGATCTAAACAAAACAAAGACTTAGCGTGTGTGTGTGTGTGTGTGCGTGCGTGCGTGCATGCGTGCGTGCGTGCGTGTTGGTGGTGTGCACTTCTGGGTGCTGTGGGGCTCGTTTTGGGGAGGCTGCGTTTTTGGTACGTGGCATTCCCTGTTTGATATTATTTTTGTTTTTAGCGTAAAGTTGGTGTTACAAACCACCTTACATTAATTCATTCTGCTAGAAAACATATCATACACTGACTGATGCAGAAGCTTCATGGCTTAGGAATTCTGATCATGCACCAACCATTGCAAATGTGTTCAAAGCATTTCACAAAAATTTACAAAATCAGAGTCATATTGATAAACACCCACCTTCCATGTATCTCTCGATTATGGCACCAAGTGTATGTAGTTGTTCAGGTGATAAAAGCTCGATCTAGTTTTCTTTCCAATTTTATCAAATAAATAGCTAAAAAAACAGACAACAGGAAGTACGTCAGTGCGGTCATTATTCACGTGCGATGACGTATAGGAGCACTTGCTTTATCTGTAAGACAGTTAAACGCCGGCGCTTCGCGCCGCTATATATGTGAAACACTCTTTTTAACTACCTTACCTTTACGTTATCACTGTTTTGTTACTCGTGTTCTAAAGAAAAAAAAGAGGAAAACAATTGGTTATCGATTCTGAGTAATTTCGGATGTACTGTTACACCGGTATTTCGAGAAGCGGAACCGGATCTCGCGAAAAAAAGCTTTCTTAGTGAATGCAGAATAGACTCACAGGCGTTACCGTCTCGGGGATTTCCCCGGCGCTTCGCGCCGGGATAAATCCCCTATTACTAGCATTCATTCAATTATTATTTAAAACATTTGCCTATTCCAAATAAGCATATTTTCACATGGTTCAAGCATGAGTTATAGAACTTTCTTAGGTATAGAATCTCTACTCAATTTCTAATATCAAGTACTAGTACTAGTACTGGCTGTGAATAATATATAATTGAAGTGATGGCTTCGAAAATGAGATCAAGCTTGAGACAATGACTTTTTTTATTTAAACAGTATCATATTACACATTGCGATCAATATAGGAAACTGTTATACTTAACTCTCATCTTCGTGAAAAGGGACTAATTTTAATACATATTATGTGGAATTAAAAAACAAGGAGTCGTTTGAAATGATTGCGGCTCCCCGATGTTTACACTTATTTCAAAAGATTAATGTAACAAGAAAAAGGAAATATGCTAGAATTTAAGGAGAGGTACATGTACTTATTAAACGATAACGTAGCAAGAGGCAAGGCAGTACTGTACGGTTAATGAGAGGTCTAAATGAAAACATAATAGTAATAGTCAAGTACTCGTATAAATAACAAGTAGGTGGTAAACATTTGATCATTTGATTAATTACGTATCTGCCTTTATTTCATAGTGAACCGACAAACCTACAAACCAAGATTGTGTTTCCTTTAAATGTTGCATGCTAAAAAGTTGTTGTTGTTTTTATTGTTTTTATTTTGTTATATTCTAAAAAAAGTATGATTTCACATGGTTCAAGCGTGATTTAAAGTTTTTAGATATAGCACATCCTATCAATTTCATATATCACTGTAAGTCACATCTAATAAAGTCAATTTATGCACCCCGAAAGGGACGAGGGAGGCATATAGTCGCCGTTTTTACTGTCTGTTCCGGGCAACTACTTGCGGAAATTCAAGGAAACTTCATGTTATTGTTCAGTACCAAGAGAAGACGCGCATATTGTCGGCGTGTCATACTTCGTGTGATATTATTTTTGTTTCAATATTTTTCACAGAGTTATGGTTATTTGAAAAGTGCTGTATTCAATTTGTTTCCGGGTTGCTTCTCGGGAATTCAACGAAACTTCGTGGGAATCCTTTGTATTATTAGGAAATGCGCGAATTGCACTTTTCCAAGTGATTATTTTTCACCATGTTATTGCCTTTTATCTGTAAATGATTAAGAAAATTATTGTCCGTTCCATTTCTAAGCAGTCGATGATTTGGAATTTAAGAGTTTTACATTGGAAGCTTTACTACTTAAAGAAGGTGTAAGTATTGCCAACATATCCTAGCATGGTAATGAATTACCTCCCTTTATTTAATTTTTTACTACACAATATATTTATAAACATCCAATGTTTGGAGTTTGACCAAATGTCATAGGAACCTTTATTTCAAAGATTTGCATAATCATTATGGATTACCTCCCTTTATTTTATTTTAGTTTCTATTCCACAATATATCTAAGCACTAAGTGATTTTTGGCAAAATTTAATGCGAACCTTTACCACTTAAAAGAGATATGCCCATAAACATGTTCCAGCATGATTATGAATTACCTCCTTTTATGTTTTAATTCTTTAAAAATATAAACAAAAAGAATGAAGGAAATACAGAATTCAACAACTACATACATTTTCCTGTTATAACAACCATTATTTGCTATGTAAGCTATCTTCCGATGGTCAATTATCATGTTTAACTGTAAATCTCCACATGGCGTGATATATTACACCATTTACACTGTATCTCTGAGCATTTACGAATAAGCTACTACACGTGTGCGTAGTGGAATACTTCGACTTTTTTTACCCGAACGTATCGAGTAGGTATCGGGTTGTCTTTTTGTCAACTTGTGTCATTTTCAACAGATAAAGCTTTAGTTTGACCACGAAAGTATACACTACAAAAGTGGTAGATACCTTAGTGGTTTTATTAAGTAATTGAAACATGACGATTTATTTTTCTTCATGATTTTCCATCTTGAACCCTGGTCAATTTGTGCGCAACTGAGGGTTGCGCGGGTCGAGTAGATTAGAGATTAAGCGCATGCGCATTGGTTTTAACTCAACCTATTCTGATTAGAACTCTGGTTACTCGAAAATGGTATGGTTCCCGAAGTTCCATTTCGTTTGTTTCCATTTCGTTACATGTTGTCAATTGCGTACATTACGTCTACAGTACCGGTATCGCACGTTTCCGGATCCGGTTGTTTGCATTGAAAAGAAAAACGATATCAAATAAATTCGTTTTATTCTCTCGAATACTCAACAATGGGAGATCGCTACAACATCCACAGTCAGCTAGAACACTTACAGTCGAAATACATAGGCACAGGACATGCAGATACGAGCAAGTGGGAATGGTTGACCAACCAACACAGAGACAGTTCAGCCTCCTACTTGGGACATTTCGATATGTTGAACTATTTTGCACTCGCTGAGAATGAAGCCAGAGCTAGAATAAAATTTAATCTACTTGAAAGAATGGTACAGCCATGTGGGCCACCACCTGAACGGCCTGAAGATTAAGACTTACTTGATTTATTTGACTGTGCTGTTGATGTAATTGTCACATGAACATGTGAATGGTTGTTGAAATCAAGATTAAATGAAAGTAAAAAAACATGAAAGGTATAAGGAATTGTTTGGACAGCAGATTTGTTTTAGACCTTTCAACAGTTGAAAATAGCTTATTTTTGAAGACCAAGTGATAAACTTTCAGTTGAACAGAAGTACATTTTAGTAGCCATCAAAATTGTGCTGTCACCACAACCAGGAAAAGAACTTATGTGATGTATATTTGACAAGAAGACTATAGATGAAGAATTCAAGATAAACAACTAAAAGAAGTGTGTCTACATTTGCAGACAATTTTTCAACAAGTTGTTCCAAGTCAGGATTTTACGAACAGAGGATAAAAGCTTGTGACATTTCAAGAAACTTACAGATCTACATGATCTATTTCCAAAAAGGGTTAAAAAGTCAGTTCAGACTTGAAAGTAATATAGCTCATTGACTTTGTATTTTTGTAATATGGCTCATTGTATTCATAACTGTATAAACATTATCCTGCTTTAAAGTGTTAAATTCGATTTCTAATTCCTGTAAATTTTAGTGTGAAATGTAGTAGCAGGGCGTCCGGTAGGCTTGAAACTCAAGGGTCATTGACTCTTCAGTCTAAATTTTCAAGGGTCAAATTCAAATTTTCAAGAGTCAAGGTGAGATTTTTAAGAGTCGAACCATGGGTCATAGGGTTTCCAGCTTTGTACTCCAGCGCTGGCACATCATATTTTTCAGTTTGTGTTCTGAAGCTGTACTGTTATATTTTCAAAAAATTCTTAAATAAGATAGATTTAGCTGCTGATCCCTTTCCCAGGCTAAAATGTACGTTGTTTCCCGTTTGTCACATATTTTCGCGATTTTTCCCCGCGATTTTATTGTTATTAACAAATATTGAAGGTTATTTGACATGAATTGATTATCTTTCAATATCAATTTTTTTTATATAAAGGGTGGAAAAGAAAGGCTCTTAGAAGTGAAATTTACGTTAGTTAAACTTTCAACATGTAAGTCAATATAAATGCGCTCTTACAAGAAATTTAAACTCGCGACGAATCTCGCACTTGAATATATTACTCGTCTAAGCCGCCGAAAAAACATCCACTAATTATCTAATTC
This sequence comes from Saxidomus purpurata, assembly GCA_022818135.1. Taxonomy (NCBI): domain Eukaryota; kingdom Metazoa; phylum Mollusca; class Bivalvia; order Venerida; family Veneridae; genus Saxidomus; species Saxidomus purpurata. Next base: position 6,225,940 of record JAFMSR010000005.1, on the reverse strand, counting down.
GAGTGTCACCATCATCTACTAAATGATGCGCATACTCTTTTGATTGCATCATTTATATGCCGCATGTTAACAACACCTTTTACACATAATAGATGCCGAACATGTGTTTATTGCTTGTCAATTAAATCCAATCATCCATTGATTACGTCATTATCAAGCCGAGACAATGTGCACGTGGGTGATCGTCGCTGATTGACTGAAAGAGAGTAGATTAAAATACAAGCTCTGCCTCCATTCTCACTTTCTGACTCGTCAGCGGTTGCAACGGCCGGAGTGTTTGGAATTAACAAGTTGATTGACACGTACGCTAAAGAATCGACACATGAATGAAAATTCCTACGGGTCAAATATGACTCGTCGGGCGTTTTAATCGCAGGTCAAATACGGGTATTTCAAAATTTTCACGGGTCAAAACCCGGGAGCTCGGGTCTACCGAACGCCCTGAGTAGGGATGCAACAATGCGGACAAACCCATATTGTGATACAGCAAACCTATATTGCAATACGTATTGCAATATATCAACAGATGTTACAGATTTTAGGTTAAGAAAATAGTATACAACCAAACCACTTACCTAGTGTTATATCTATATCTAGACGGTAAATACAGCAGGGTGCCCACAAAAAAGGGCAAGAAGCATCAAGTTTTTGGAGGGCACTTTTTGCGTGTTTGAGGATTAAGATTGTTCAAAATCAGACAGAATTGAAGTTCTTCAACAAAGAGCCCGAAACCAGGTTTTCAAAAATGTTGTTCTGATTCAAGTACAAAGTAGACATGAAAAATATATCAATTTTTAAAACCTCCAAAGATGAAGACCTTTGACTGCCAAATCAAGTAAAATCAGTAAACAGGATTTTCAAGTTAAGTCACGTGACCTTGACCTTGGAGCCAGCCATGCGGAACATGCGTCGCACGTCATCTTATGTGGTAAACATTTGTCGAAGTTCATCAAAATCTTCAAAGGGTTGAAGAGTTACAGAGCGGACAGGATTTTCAAGTTAATGTCACGTGACCTTGACCTTGGAGCCAGCCATGCGGAACATGCTCTGCCGTCATCTTGATGTGGTAAACATTTGTCGAAGTTTCATCAAAATTCTTCAAAGGGTTGAAGAGTACAGAGCGGACAGGATTTTCAATGTTAATGTCACTGTGACCTTGACCTTGGAGCCAGCCATGGGAACATGCCTGCCGTCATCTTATGTGGTAAACATTTGTCTGAAGTTTCATCAAAATTCTTCAAAGGGTTGAAGAGTTACAGAGCGGACAGGATTTTCAAGTTAATGTCACTGTGACCTTGACCTTGGAGCCAGCCATGCGGAACATGCGTTCGCACGTCATCTTGATGTGGTAAACATTTGTCGAAGTTTCATCAAAACTTCAAAGGGTTGAAGAGTTACAGAGCGGACACAATTTCGTTGGCCCGCCCATCCGCCCATCCGCCCATCCGCCCATCCGCCCATCCGCCCATCCGCCCGCCATACCCCAATCTAATAACCAGGATTTTCAAAATTGAAAACCTGGTTAAAAATTGATGCAAAAGTAGTCTTATTTTAAAAATGCTGAAAAGTACTTTCTAAATGATTTCAAAAAGTTTTCATGTCTTCTGTTCTCTGCCTTGGGTACTAAAAAGGGTAGTAGGGAGGCCCTGAAGGGCAACAGGGAAGAGACAAAAAGGGCAGGGTGCAGCACCCTGCTAAAACACTCTTGATCATATAACACTACTTACCACTACCATAAATTGACAAATACAAACCCAAAAACGTATATTCAAAGTTTCATGAAAACCTTCAAGGATTTGTAGTATTGACATGACCTAAGACCTTATATGTGACCTTCGTCATTATGATGAGATGACATTTGACCAAAGTTTCGCGAAAATCCTGTGATTCCGCAAAGGGTTAAGGATACATAGTCTAAGTGAAGACAGTCATCCCAAAAAGTGCCTGTCAGCCTGACATATCAGGCAAAATTAAAGCCGGTCAGACAAGTTTTTGCTGCTTTTGAACTGAATGTCAAGCACCTTATGGCTTTTTACACAATAGTTTGTTTTTTGGTCAGGCCAAAATCTCATTGGTCAGGTAGAAGTTTGTGTTTGCCTGCCTGAATGTGAGGCACTGTTAAAAACTTTTCGGGAATACTCTGAAGAGTGGTTGAAAATAACTCTTACATTCTCTCTATTAAATTAACATTTACCCAAATTTCTTAGAAAATCTTTCAAAATGTTTGACCTATACAGCACATGCAGTAAACGGAAAATATCACAATTTGATGTACAGTGTGTACAAAAATACATGGGTGTTTGTCGAGTCTGTAACAAATATGTCGGCTGTGCGAAGGATATCGAGGAATTGCTATAGGTCACTGTGGTTTGACCCACTGACCCCCAAAACAATAGGGAACATCTACAAGTTACAGGGATCCTTATCAGCAAGTTTGATGAAAGTCACCTGTAGAGCATTATTATTGATTTATAAAGGAAAAGTTTATGGACATACTGACAAACCAGCATGGTATCTCTGCTGGACTTAGTAGAGCTATAAATTGCTCCATACATATAGACCAATTGTGTATAGCCTACAATAACACAACTAGAGGTATGGCAGTACACCAATTCAGATAAAGTTGATTTTTCTTTCATTACTTTTAGTTATTCCAAAGCATATTTTCACATTTTAAAGGGAGATAATTTACAAATTGTGAGTTCTGAGTTTTGATTTAGGCAATCATTATTTCATAAAGATGTGTAGCCGACAATAATTAAATGGCTGTCCCTGCATGCCAAGTTATCAAATGGTACATACTGCTAATATGCTCATCTTGTCTTGGTACTGAATATCTGCATATTTTCCAACATCAGTTATTACAATGCAAAACCCTATTTGCACATAAGTATTGAATTTCAACCAGTTGTTGCAGAGATACGGAGGCCAGGCAAATTGTCGGAGGAAGCTGCAGCTATATGTATATGAATAGGTTCTGTCACATAGCTTAATTTCTGCCTTTCGTAACAGGCACTTGTACTTCAGTTGCTCCGACAGGAGATTATATTTTAACAAGCAACTCAACATGTCTTCATAATCATTATTTATTGTCTTTTATGGAAATGTAACTGAAAATTCGATGGAATTCAACAGAGATGCATCAAATGATACAGCATTTTACATCATTCATTATGTAGTACCACAACATTCAAAAGCTATAAATGAACCAAACTGTGTACAACAACCAACTGTGAGCTGCATTAAGTAGTTGTCCAGGCCAGCCTAGGGTAATCTCACCTCAACCCATAGGTATAAATGGAAAGGAGAGGCATAATACAAGCTAAATAAACAAAATACCATAGTAACAACATCTGATCTGTATTGAAAATGATTGCCTGTGTCTTAAGTCACTGGTTTTTCGCCCAGTTTTGTTCAAATGATAACAACTGAAAATAGCCACACTTGATCAGAAATAAATATTCCACTTTGTAAGAATCAACATCAGTCCTCAGCAAACAGTATGGATCCAGACAAGTTTGCATAGATTCTGATAGATTCTGTATGACTGATGTGGATGCACACTGCTCTATGATCTATCTCAAACTGGAACAACAATACAGTACTTGTATCTTTAGCATAACCAGCGATTTGACAGACTGAGATATTTTGCCATTAACCAAAGGTGTAATTTGGAACATTTATGACCACTATACTTTTTACCATTTTAAGTCACGCATAAATCCACTGCTAAAGAATTTATGACTTATTAAAAAGGTTGCGTTTTTAAGATGTTACATATATAATGATTTAGCGTACTTGTACAAACTGGTTTTCTCATATAATCTATGTTTGTATTCCTTTTACAATTCCTGTACAACAGAAGACAAGCATCCAGAAGGTTATTGCATAAGGTCGAAACAAATTAATATTTTGTAATCCTACCTATCTTGTGGCCATAGTGTATGATGATTTTAGATAACAATAAATTCTTCAGAAATTCTTTGGTATTGGCCAATGACCTGTGTTTAAGACCGTATGGAAAGCTAGATGGGTGTTCAGTAAAACACTTGTGTTTCTCTCTTACACTTTGTCAAAGTAAGCAATTATCTCGAGACAAAATGGGGCATAACTCTGTCAAATATGGCATTGAACTACAAAATTTGGCAGCAACATGACCCTTTTGTAATAAGCAATGCAATTTGAAAGTTTGATGAAGAAATCTTAATAAATGGAAAAGTTATAGCCAATTTTAAGTTTTTGTCACTGATGGACCAATTGGCAAAGCGATATCTATGTATTGCCTTTTCTTGGAAAGAGCGACACAAACACTGTGTTGAAGTATTGTACACGTAGGATGTTCATTCATATGTGATCCCTGTACAATAATCAATACTTAAACTGAAAACATAACTAGTTCTTGCCATTCCAAACCTTTCAAGTGTATGACTGTTAATAACAATTTCTTTAAACCTTTATCCTTTACCCTTCTCGCAAATGATTCAGCCACTATGTCATGTGCAGATCATGACCAGCCAGCACATCTCTGCAGTCTGTCCATGATCTTGAGTACTTTTTATTAATTCAATAAATTTTCATTGAACACCCTATAAACATATGTTGGTACTCTATAATCAAGGATGAAAAACTCTCATTTTAGAAATGCGGCGGGATAAGGACGAATTTCTGTTTCCTCGTTATTTTTGTAAAAACCTATTTTCATCAAGTTATTACAAAAACCTTTTCTTCTCAATGAATAGAAATGTCTGTACATTTTCATATTCATATTTCTGTACAAATGGTTACATAAAAGGATACCGCAATTCTTCAAACATTTACCCTTGAGATTCCTTTTCATGCAACAAAAATAAGTTGAAAACCTTCAGTGTAACTGTAAGTGTTCAGGTTTTAAATCTTAAAACTTTTGGTTTGGCAAGCTACATTTCAAAGTTTAAACAGAGTGACTAGATACATCAAATTAGTGTTACACTTAGTCTTGCTATAGTTCTGTGTGAAATTCACAAACAACGTTTGTTCACAAGGCAAAATTCCAAACAAATTATACACTGTATCTTTAGCCATGAATATGTACCGGTACACAAGACCCACTTAGTAAAATATTGATTTACTATTCTAACACCAAAAGAAAAACACAAGAAAGAAAACTGTGCTACCCACTGCTTTTATAACAATAACCATAGTATTTTCCCTACTTTTGCAAAAATCCCTCAAACCCCTTTTTCAAACCCCTTACCACTGAGGGCAGTTCATGGCCAAATTGTGATGTCCCATGCTAAAATAAGCTTTTTAAGATGACCGTCTGCAATAACAAACACCACAGTAAATTTCTATATGAGAAATACCACTCTAACCCTGCTAGTGATATAGTGGCTCTGCCACACCACTGTCACCAGTGCAGATCATGATCAACTTGAACATCTGTGAAGTCTAATCATGATCTGTACTGCTCACTATTCTGTCTATATTCCTTAATAAACTTATGTCCCCCAAGCAAAACTGTCTGACCCATTAACAGGAGATCATGCAGGCTAGAAAGCGTGCAAAAAAAACCTTTTCTATTAATAACCCACAGGTAGATACAATGTACATGTAACCAACAAGAAAAATATATTTATCAGAATCATAAGAACCAAAAGGTACAAGGTTGTCCACCTTTGTACATTTGTTTAGGGCCAAGTCAGAAGTGGACAAGTGAAACATTATGATTCAAAACAAAATGTCAAGAAGTGATAGAAAATGTTCGAAACAGTGGAGAATCATAAGGATTCTTACATACCAAATCGTGATATCTGCAGTTTTTACCAGTGCTAGAAAATCTCATTTTCACCCCCTGGCGTAGGGCGACTTAATGACGTAAGAACGATCTTTTTTTATGAATGATTGTGTAAATTCATACATTACTACAGAAAATAGCGTGTAAATGTAAGTCATTAGTTTTATTCATTTCTGCTTCTTTTAGTAGAATATGGTATGCAGGAAAAAGAAGATATCACCGGTTGCACGAGCTGAGAAGAATATCCGGCTCTCGGGTAACGGATTTGGCGGTAACTCTACAGAGCCTCGTTACTACCATTAACAGTTACCCTCGAGCCAGATATCCCCATCTGCACATGCAACCAGTGAAATATTCTTATAATCTAACAAGCAATAAAGTATACTTCAGCTCAAAGTTAAAATCACTGACAGAAAGAGAGGTTCTGGGAAGATATCAATTTTTTATGAAATTTAGCCGAATGGCCTGCACTGTAGAGATGCGGAAGCAACATGATTTAACAAAGTAAATAACCAATGAACATGCAGGGATTATATAGCAAGCTGACCAAAGTCTGTCACAATGCTGATATATTGAACAGGCTCAAATCCTAGTTTCTACCTTGAAACAAATCTATATTTTTCATGTTAGCAGTCAACTTGGCTTAACTTAAAATTGAAATAAATATGCAAAGCATCTTACAAAATTAGAGTCTACAGTGGTGCTGGAATATTATAATCTGGCAGTATGTTATCCTTTCCTTAGTTTTGTGATCAACACAGAATGCCCAAATAAAATGTATCAAAAAGGGTATTTTCAAAAGAAGCACATACAAATACACATGTTAGTTGGTCAATCTAAAGGTGCGGTAACATTAACTGGGTGTTATTTGTGCATCAAAGTATATCAATCATGCATTTTAAACACAAATTTTGCATACCACAAAAATTCTAAATTAATAACGGCATATGTAGAGATATTTTCCCCACCTAAATACACTGTACTTGGTCAGATTATATTTACTTGATAATGCCCTTGAAACATTTATATAAAGAAGTGTACCCCATTCATTCTCTATGTATATCACAACTAGGCTCAAAAGATGTGTTTTAAACCCAAACATTCAAAACTTTGCCATACCAAGCTCAGAAAACACCATAAAGTAATTGCCAAAATTCATTGATCTATAAGCTAACTGAAAACATGTGCAACTAGAACTATCACTGCATGTGACTAAAATATACCAGCAAAGGCCTCAAACTGTCTCAAGAAAAAGCTTCACCCATTTATGGTAACATTATGTTAGAAGTATGGTATTATAACAATTTGTATAGAGTTACAGACCTCTGACCTCTAACAGAGACCTTGACCTTAAACAGAGATGGAAGTTACGCAATTTCAAAATCTTGCAAGAGGTTCAGAACTTACAAAGCAGAGATGAATATAGAGTCAGATGATCTTTGACTCCTAATTGTGACCTTGACCTTTAACCATCGAATTTGTGGCACATCGTTTAAGAACAATAAACATCTGACCAATGATTTATAAAAATTCTTCAAATATGCATGTATACGATACAGTCTCATGACCTTTGAACCCCGTATGTGACCTTGAGCTACCACAGTAACATTATATTAACTAACCCTTTTCCTGAGAAGTTAAACATAAAAGTAATGACCAAAAGTTTCTTAAAAAGCCTTAAAGGGTTTAGGAGATACGGAGTGGCCACCAAGAACCAACAGAGCAATCAAATGTCATACACAGTGGCTCCTAAATACACAGGCCCCTTTCCAAACTTGGTTGGTGTGGATATAACTCGACTTAAACAAAACTACCAACTTCCATTGAAATTTTAACAGTAGCTCGTCCTGTCAAGCTTTATGTCTGACAGCATAAATCAAGCCGTTTATTTTTGCCACCAAGAGAAAAGGAGAAATATGTATAATTAGTCCTGGTACACCATTTGTATTATCTGGAAACAACAAACATGTGAGACAGTCTGGCAACATTTTCCGAGCCCACTTATAATAACAGAAACTAAATGCATTACTGATACAACATAAAACAAAAAAAAATCATGAATGCAATGACTAAATGATGATTTAATGAACAAACTTTAACATTTACACTTGATTCAAAGTTACATGAGAAACAGTCACTATCAATTTCATCATTCCTATCAGATACAATAGGTGATTGCCTATGTACATTTAGTTAACTTCTCTCATGTAATATTGAATCAACTGCAGCAACTACTCAAGCTGCCTACAAGCTAGCACTATGAATAAGCACGATATTCTTTCATCAAGATTAATTCGGTAATCTCTCACAACTCACATAACTCTGTAATCTGTTTCCGAGAAAACAAGCTGATTTATACAACATCCAACTGTATTAATTTAGAACCCGTTAAATACAGAGAGTTTGTGCTTCATTAATTATTCTTAAAGTTATTAACCCGTAAAATTTTCAATACTGAGTTTTGATAAAGACCAAAGCTGAAAACTTAAGTCAATGCTTTGAAAATGTGTAAAAAAGTGAATTATGCAGAGTAATTTTTCTTTTTGAAAGATGTAAATTAAAATGTACGTGACAGACAGGATTGAATCTCTATTTTTGACTAGGATAGTGAAAAAAATATTTCAACTGATTTTTCTATATTCAGTAATAACCTATCTAATGCTTGATTTTCTTGGAAACAGTTTACATATTTACCTATCAAAAGTTCATTATATATATATATATATATCACTGAAGAGTATCCCAAAGTCATCTCATCAAACAGTATCCCAAGTTCATCTCACTGAACAGTATCCCAATTTAACTATTACACAAACTCATAGTTCTATTAAACCAACATATGAAACCACATATAATTTCCGCACATTCACTTCATCAGCAGTTTCTCGGCACATATATTCAGAACACAAATTCACATATTTTAACAATTAGTTCTGACTATCGTCACTGTCGAATTCTCCTTCACTATCGTCCATACTCGAGCCGTCAAAGTCTGAATCAAAGTCATCGTTGACAACCTTGTGTTCAATTTGCGGACGTTTGTTCTTCATATTGTTCAAACTCGAAGTTTTAACAGATCTAGGTCCAGCATTATAGTCTGATACTAATGGATATATATATTCTATTGCTGACTGAACATTTGCAACACACGGGGCTGAAATGTTAAAAAAAAAAGAGTTTCATATATATTCAGTTTACAAAATGAATGGCTACACCAGCGCTTAGTATATACCAATGCTTGGTCAGGGTTCTCGGAAACGCTTAAATCCGCGTATTTGTACGCATACTTTCCCAAAAGGACGCTAAAAATCCGACAAGATCCACGGGACGCATACAATTTCCGTGAAACGCGGCCCCCGATTCATGACAATATACAAGACACGATTTAACAGCGATGAAAGGTATATCGTGTACCCGTTCCGCGCGTAAACCAATAAACACGCGGGTGTTTTCCAATACTTGATTGATAGGTGTCGTGTAATTGTGTTTATGTAGACAGCGGCATTGTATATATGAATTAACATCATTTTATGCCTTGTAAAGGAAAGGCCGAATACTATATTTGTGATAATTGGATTAAATCATGTTCAAGTTAGACGCGTGTTTGCAGAGGAGTGACCGAAAATTAGCGTGTTTGCACATTGATAACTTTTGTTTTTCGGAAACATTACAAATTAAAAAGACATGATCATTGCTCAATTTTTAATATCATTTTGACAATGAAAACATTTTGAGATATATACGATTGGTGTTTACACAGTTTCAAAATACCTCTTAGACTAGCCCAACTAATGGTGCGCCAATACGACGGCCGCGTAAGACAGACATCTATAAATATCAGTTTGTAAAATCGTCGGTCTTTCAGTCGACTCTTAGACTAGATAAAATAACTTTGGACAAAGTGGGCGTAAAGGAAATGTCCGACCGACGATTCTGAAAGTTCGGTGAAAAAGATAGAAATGTATGGAAGATTCTTGGTATGGGACATTTCCTTGGACTGAAAAAGTGACTCATAACGATAGTATAGTGATCTGTTGGTGGTGTAGAGTCAAAACACACGAGTGCTTATTAAATTTAAACATAAGAGTTATGAATCAGATTACTAAATAAGCACTTTCATTTTGCTATAAAAATATCAATATTTCGACTCTGATACACTGGCATTGCTTGAAGCTTGTTATATATTTTGCATATTTTCATACTTTAAAACAATACAGTTGAAAAAAAAACCCACACTTTTGTTTCCTTGTGTTATCCCAGGTAATCATACAATTGCAATACTGTAATACATTCATGTAGAAGCCAATCTTCGGTTTGGGTCAGCATGCTGTACTTAAAAACATGGGACTCCAAACATTTTCAGATGGGACTCCTATTTTTTATGACATAGGAGTCCTGGACTCCTACTCTCAAAATCCTACAGAGAACACTGCTTGGTGTTACTGAGATTTCATTGAGATTTTCCAGAAAAAATTCAAGAAACCTTAGCTTAACCGTGAGCTGTTAAATTTATTTACATCATGCATCACTGACTTCATCCTGGGGTGTTGACTCCCAGTATGGTCATGCGACTCTGCAGAACAGGCGAAACTAGAGTGAAATCCATCCCATTATGTTCTCCATTCTCATATAACGTCGTAAGATTTCTCTTAAAGTCTTATATATAGTTTTTCAACTTGCTGTTTAAGAAACAGAGTCGCAAAAGTCATTCTAATCTAAATGTTACCTCATCCTTCGTAGTTGATTAGTTTAGTTTATACTAATTTATTTTAGCTCGATTGTGAAGAAAGCTTTTAGCTTATCGAGTCACTCTTGAGTCCGCTTCCTGGAAAAACCAGTACTGGTGTCATATGAGGAAGTACGGTCGTGACCTTGATGGGGCTCGAACCCGCAACCTCCGAGGTGAGTGGCAGACACCTAAACTTCTACACAGTTTATTATACCTACCATATAAATGGTATATAAATAATATAGTGTCATAATATACAGACCCCTATAGCACTACTGTCTTGTTCTCATGCTTCTCAAGACATTAAAGCCCCAGGATCACATTTACAAGTAGCTCTTATTTAACCAAGAAAGATGTCTTACCAGCAGAAATGATATTTATTTGTACAAAAATCATTCCGAACTTTGCTTTTTAAATCGATGCACATTTAAGAAATATAGCTCAGTATTTCTTTCAATGATATTGCAAAAAAAAGAAAGGCTTTCTGTCAGCTCTTTTCATGAAGAAATGACTTGAATACAACAGTCAACTCTGTTTTAGAGTGAACAGTCTAACACAGTTCTATCATTGTCCTATCAGTAAATTATGTGTTTAAATCAGTAAATTCAGTGTGATCCTGGGACTTTAATCTACTTGGAATATTTTTTGCTTAATAATTAAAAATCTATGGTTTTGGATATGTAACATAAATAAACATGTAGTACAGCAACCATCATAATTAAGACCACTTAACAAAACACACATGTATATAGTATGCATGTACATATACCACAAGTCTTTAACACCAGATTTAATAGCCCTTATCCTGCTGTGCAAAATTAATGCACAAAGGTATCTTTTTCCCAATCTGTTTGTAAAAAAATCCCTATTTACAATTTTTAAAAAATCTGGGCAAAACCAATCAAAAAATGATAAAAAGATTGGGCCTTTTTTCGCCTCTAATTTTAAGAACACACGCAAAATTCCTAATCTGATGGGCAAGGGTCATATTACAAAATGGTGGGGGAAAAAAATCAGAAATAAATTTGTAAATGTAATATAATCTAAGCCATCTGGTAATGTAGATGTTGTACAAATATACATGTAGAAAGCTTGAGGGTACCTGTAACAGTAATACTTCCTGTTGAGAATATTTTCAATGTGGCTTTGGGACTCTTAATTCTGTATGTCACACCAGGATGCAGCTCCGGTTCGTAACTGTAAAACAGGATCATATTATAAAATGTTTCATGTAGTCTTTTCCCAATTCTTTTGTTGTTGACAATGTTAATATATACAGGCATATAACATCCTACCATAATGTAAACCACATTTATATCCTGTTTTATTTAACAGTTATTTGTTATTCAAAAGTTAACAGTTTTACAGTTGTTAACTCTTGACACTTGTCAGCCTCTGGATTGAGAGGTAAGTCGCTGACTTGAAATCACTGTAACCTCTCAGATTGAGGGTCATGGGTTCAAGTGGTGCCATGCTACAGACTATGTCTCTTTATGTGAGAAGGTTGGCAATATCTTACCAAGGACAGGAGCTTAGTACTGGTTCTACCCAGGAACGATAGTTTTCTCTTGAAAACTCACTTCCAAAACCTGTCAGTGTGGCATGTTTAATGTCCAGTCCTTACAGTAGTACACATGCCATAACAGTGGTTTTCGACCAACAAGGCCCATATACAGTAGTTCACATGCCATAACAGTGGTTTTCGACCAACAAGGCCCATATACAGTAGTTCACATGCCATAACAGTGGTTTTCGACCAACAAAGCCCATATACAGTAGTTCACATGCCATAACAGTGGTTTTCGACCAACAAGGCCCATATACAGTAGTTCACATGCCATAACAGTTGTTTTTGACCAACAAAGCCCATATACAGTAAAACATCCAGCAATAATTTCACAGATTGTACATGTTGTATTTTCAATATTTTCCCTTTCTATTGTCACTTTGATAAGGTGATACCGGTAGTTAAAACACAAAATTGTGTGGAATGTGTTCAAATGGAAATTTCTTTACATACCTTGCTTCCTTGTGCTGTCGGGAAAATTTTGTAATGTCAAGCGCAAAAGGCAACGAACATGTGCCAAGTACATTCACCACTCGGAAATTACTAAACTTTACTTTATATCCAAGTTTCTGAATTTTTCTTGCAAATTTTCTGGCTGCTATCTTTGAAAACTCTTCACTGAAATGTGATAAAATTAAAACAATTGGTCTAGCAAAGCAAATGCTTGATGTAACATGTAATAATATGCCATAGATTTCGATATGAAATATAGCCTAGTGTGACGGAAAACAGCTTGTTTTCAATGTTAGCCTAAAAATAAATTAAACTGATAAAGTTCAACACATGGTATAAACCCTATTATTTCTTATGATTTTACATTACATACTCTGAATGAGAATTAAATACATGAAACCTTTCTTTAAGTGTATTTACTCATCTTTCTTGTACCCAAAATCATACTACAATGTGTACACATATGTATTCAACCTCAATAACGAAATAGTTGGGCGTAAACTTCAGGTGCTGAAGGTCATGGGTTCAAACCCCAGTGGGCCTTGTCATATCAGACCAACAGCCCCGGCCGAGCCCACTGCTGAGCTGCTTTACTTGGTGCACAGCACTTGAAGATGAACTTAATGAGAAGCTTCCTCCCATCTATGATAAGGTAAGTACATTACTTGTTAAAAATTAATACCATTTGTTGCTAAAGAAGTTGTCCGTTTTAGTGTTAACTGTTAAATATATGCAATCATGTAGAATATGGTTTCTTTCCAGCATGAATATAACATGATCATGATGATACTTATAATGTATATTTTTATGTTACCTCTGTGCCCCTGTACATGTGATCTTCCCTGAAGACCATACACTGGCAGTTGTGTAAGGATTTCTCAATCTCATATTCAACATCTGTAAAAAGCATACAACCTTTATTACAACTAGAGCTATCACTAAATGTGATTAATACCCCCAAAAGACTGCTTTATAAACTGAAGAAGTTCGTAGTAACATAATACCTTGCAAACAAACTAAAAAGAGATATTGTTCTTGGCAATAACTCTGTAATTTGTCAAGATAGAGTTATGGTTCTTGTACACTGCACTTCCTCTCAATGTGCTTGACCATTGTATGAAGTCGTATTGAATTCCAACTTGTAGTTTTCAAGTTATGCTTCGGACAAGGAAAACTTACAAAGGGCAATAACTCAGTAAATACTCAAAATAGAGTTATAGTTCTTATACACTGCACTTCCTCTGAGTTTGCTTGATCATTGTATGAAATTGTATTGAATTCCAACTACTAGTTTTCAAGTTATGCTCGGACAAGGAAAAGTAAAAAGGGAAATAACTCTGAAATTAGTCAAGATGGAGTTATGGTTCTTGTGCACTGCACTTCCTCTCAATGTGCTTGACCATTGTATGAAGTTGTATTGAATTCCAACTTGTAGTTTTCAAGTTATGCTTTGGACAAGGAAAACTAACAAAGGGCAATAACTCAGTAAATACTCAAAATAGAGTTATAGTTCTTGTTCACTGCACTTCCTCTGAGTTTGCTTGATCATTGTATGAAATTGTATTGAATTCCAACCTTTAGTTTTCAAGTTATGCTCCGGACAAGGAAAACTAACAAAGGGAAATAACTCTGAAATTAGTCAAGATGGAGTTATGGTTCTTGTGCACTGCACTTCCTCTCAATGTGCTTGACCATTGTATGAAGTTGTATTGAATTCCAACCAGTAGTTTTCAAGTTATGCTACAAGGCAGAAAAGTAACCAAGGGCAATAACTCTGTAATTAGTCAAGATGGAGTTATGGTTCTTGTGCACTGCACTTCCTCTCAATGTGCTTGACCATTGTATGAAGTTGTATTGAATTCCAACCAGTAGTTTTCAAGTTATGCTCCGGACAAGGAAAATGCAACAGACCGCCCGACCGACCGACCGACCGACCGACCGACCGACCGACCGACCAACCGACCGACCGACCGACCAACCACCGGGTGACTCCTATATACCCCCCTAAACTTCGTTTTGGGGGTATAATTATGAAAATGGTAAAACAGCATATTTATGAACACTTTCTTGTTTATCTTAACATGCAGGGCTATATAACAAAAATAAGTTTGGTAAAAATCAAACATCCAAGAAGTTTATCTCAATGACAAGTGAAAGGTATAACTATTCGTAAATATTTTGAACATCAAGGCAATAATCTAACTAAATACTGTTCCTAGTAAGGTACCTCATAAGAAATTACATCTGACCTTAATCTTTTATTATTATGAACAAAATGTTCCTCTTAGACCATGACTGTAGACTAACGACAAAATGAGCATTTTGCTCAAGATTAAAGAAATTCTCTCAAAGGCTGTATTGTGACCTTGCAATTTCGACATCGGTTTTTGGTGTTTAACATCGCAACCCCCAATAAACAATTGAGCTCTCGATCAAGATGCATCTATTAAAATAAAGTTACAGCTGGAAAAAGTAAAAGACCACAACTGCCTGGGGAAGGGATGAAGAGAGAAATGCATAAATGTTAGGCCAAAAAATATATGTGCGTTTCCAGTCTCCTTGAAATCACTTGAAAACTTTTTCTGATAAAATAAGAGCTGTTCCTCACAAGTGACGAATGCCCCCGAAAGAGGTGCCTCACAGTCTGTGTCCTCTCCATGTGCTCAATAAATGTGCTATGTAATTTTAAAATCCTTCCATGCATGACAGAGTAACCATGCATACAATATTCCATTACTTTAAACACTACGTGTGACCTTGACCTTTGAGGTAGAGACTTGGGTCTTGCACGCGACACATCCGCTTGATGTGCTAGACATTTGTGCCAAGTTATTTTAAAATCCTTCAAAGCATGATAATTTATAGTCCGGACACAAATGTATGCATATATACAGGATTCCATTACCTATAAACTCTAAGTGTGACCTTGACCTTTGCGGTAGGGATGTGGGTCTTGAACGCGACACGTCGTCTTGATGTGCTAGACATTTGTGCCAAATTGTTTTAAAATCCTTCAACGCATGACAAAGTTACAGTCCGGACACGAATGTGTGCATATATGCATATAAAGAGGGGTCCATTACCTTCAAACTCTAAGTATGACCTTGACCTTTGAGCTAAGGACGTGGGTCTTGCACACGACATGTCGTCTTGATGTGCTAGACATTTGGGCCAAGTTATTTTAAAATCCTTTAATGCATGACAAAGTTACAGTCTGGACACGAATGTGTGCATATATAAGAGGATTCCATAACCTTCAAACTCCAAGTGTGACCTTGACCTTTGAGGTAGGGATGTGGGTCTTGCACGCAACACGTCGTCTTAATGTGCTAGACATTTGTGCCAAATTGTTTTAAAATCCTTCAACGCATGACAAAGTTACAGTCCAGACACGAATGTGTGCATATATGCATATAAAGAGGGGTCCATTACCTTCAAACTCTAAGTATGACCTTGACTTTTGAGCTAAGGACGTGGGTCTTGCACACGACATGTCGTCTTGATGTGCTAGACATTTGGGCCAAGTTATTTTAAAATCCTTTAATGCATGACAAAGTTACAGTCTGGACACGAATGTGTGCATATATAAGAGGATTCCATAACCTTCAAACTCCAAGTGTGACCTTGACCTTTGAGGTAGGGATGTGGGTCTTGCACGCAACACGGCTCTTAATGTGCTAGACATTTGTGCCAAATTGTTTTAAAATCCTTCAACGCATGACAAAGTTACAGTCCGGACACGAATGTGTGCATATATGCATATAAAGAGGGGTCCATTACCTTCAAACTCTAAGTATGACCTTGACCTTTGAGCTAAGGACGTGGGTCTTGCACACGACATGTCGTCTTGATGTGCTAGACATTTGGGCCAAGTTATTTTAAAATCCTTTAATGCATGACAAAGTTACAGTCTGGACACGAATGTGTGCATATATAAGAGGATTCCATAACCTTCAAACTCCAAGTGTGACCTTGACCTTTGAGGTAGGGATGTGGGTCTTGCACGCAACACGTCGTCTTAATGTGCTAGACATGTTTGCCAAGTTATTTTAAAATCCTTCAATGCATGATAGAGTTACAGTCCGGACACAAATTTGTAAGTGGGGATGCACAGACGGACGGTGCGATTTTAATATGCCACCCTTCGGGGGCATAAAAATAAAGGCTGGTCAGGAGACCATAAACACAAATATTTCTTTTGTTGGCCTTGATTATCATCTAAATTGAGCATCTACAATGTACAGTTTTGCCTTAAACAGCCAATACTCCTATGTCCTAATTTCCAATTTTCATATTAAAATGCATGTGTATTGAGCAAAGCTCTATCAACTTAAAGTTGCCACTTTTGATGCATCCATTTGCAGACTGTGCAACACAGGTTAAACTTTACATGGCCTACCAGGGATCGGCCGAGGGGGCGACTAGGGCGAAGAAGTCGCTCTCTCGTGTCTAACTTCGCCTATTCTGCAGATCAAAGCGAAATCAAAGTCCGGCTGATGTATTTTAACCTTTGACTCAATTAACTGTCAGCATAGAAAATATATACAAACTTGAATAAACAACACTTCATCAGGGTTCGACACTAACTTTTAAACCAGAAATCCTGACGGGACTTCTACTTTTGAAATCAGAAGTCCCTCCCAAAAATCAGAAAGCCCTCATACTTTTACTCAAGATAAGTCAAAGATCTATTATTTCACTCATATCATGCAAGTATAACCTGAAATAGTATGCTAAAAACCAACAAAATGGTTGTTTAAACTATTCAATTTTTTATTCAAGCAGGTACTACAATGTGGACTGCATGAGAAATATTTGATGTTTATACAGAAGAGAAATTCAAAATATTTAGGGTATTAAATTCCTTCTGTATATGCAAAATAATCAGATGGTTTTCATAAAAAAAATTAATTTGCATATAAATCGTGACGAGTCGAAAAAAGGACATAATTTTCATTGCAAACCAGTCATTTCTCTATAAGTATGCGGCCAAACAATAGTTTAAACTATATTCAGTTGAATAGTGATTATTTCTCATTAACTTGAAAAACGGTGGTGAAAACTAGCAGTCATTAGCATGATTAGTCTGCAAACTAATTTACACATGGGCTCTTTTTATGTCACTTTTAATTCGAAAACGGTCCCGAAAAAGCAGTTTCTTCTCTGCATAGACGCCGCTTATTGATCTTACTGTTAAACATTTAAAAAAAATAGGCATTAAGTTTGTCGACGGTTCTGAAAAACAACTTTAATATGCCGATAATTAATCAGCAAACAAAAATTAAAATCAAATTAAAGCATCATTTAATTCCGTTAAATTGATCATTCGGTGTTATGACCGCCTACCTATGCATTAATTAAGTTTTGGAAAACCTCGTGTTCTAATTGGTTGAGAGCAAAAAACAGACAATGCCTTTACATTTTATCAGTTGTCAAGCTGTGTATTGTATATTGCGGTTATTTTTGACACGCGTTTCCCAAAAATTTCATGCGTGTCGTGGATTCGTCATTGGACATTGAAATTACTAACAGAACTTTTGCCTTTCCCCCCGAAAACTTAGGAGTCCCGACGGAACAACTGACTTGGAAGTTCAGGAGTCCCTCCCAAGATTTTGGTGTCCTCGGGATCGCAGGATGCGTAAGTGTCGAACCCTGTTCATCAGAATCAATGACCATTCGTCCTACTAAATGGTATTTGTTGTCATCTTTCACTTTTGACAGGTCTCCCATGTTTTCCAAATAACCATGACACGATGCACTTGACACTTCAATTTTCTATACAACGTTATCAGTAAACATGGTAAACATTCAGATGATGTTGAGTGAAGAAATTATTTAAATAATTATTGCCTAATCTTTATTATTTTACAAAACAAGAGGGCCAAGATGGCCCTATATCGCTCACCTTGGTACAAGTCCACTTGCCTGGTGGAAGATCACTAGACAATGTTATATACCAAATAGGTCTCTCCTATATACGTCTTTGTCACTGTTTGTGAAACAAGCAACCCCACAAGCAAGGTCAATTTTGACCCTAGGGGCATAATTTGAACAATCTTGGTAGAGTTCCACCAGACAATGCTACATGCCAAATATCTAAGCTCTTGGCCTTGTGGTTTCAGAGCAGAAGATTTTAAAAGTTTTTCCTGTATAAGCCTATGTAAAACTAAGTAACGGTAAATCTGGACATGAGCCGATCCCAGCCTACACGTATATGCTGTTAAAAAATCATACCCCATGTTGTCTGTGGTACTCAACATTGCTTCCCTCCATTGCAATCCTCTTTAAATTTAAGTGACACTTTGTACTGAAACTGCACACCACATTGTTAATGCTAATGTCTAAAAGTGGTACATCTTCTTCCTCTGGTTGTGGTACTACATCATAACCCTCTGGTATGACACCACCATTTGTATCTGTTGCACCATCAGCCATGTTCAAATGAGTTGTTTTCTTTGTTGTTTTGATTTGTTTTATTTGCTCAAAGCTAGTGAAGCTCACAAGACATGCTCAGCTGAAAATAGCAAAAATGAAAATATCAAGTTCTTCATATATATGTATTGGTCTGACAATCATTTTCTACTAGTTTCCTTGAAGTTGCAAAACAATTACTATTCCTGTCAAAAAAAGACACAACAAGAGCTGTCCCTCACAAGTGACGAATGCCCCCGAAAGAGGTGCCTCGCAGTCTGTGTCCTCTCCATGTGCTATATGATTTTAAAATCCTTCCATGCATGACAGAGTAACCATGCATACAGTATTCCATTACTTTAAACACTAAGTGTGACCTTGACCTTTGAGGTAGGGACTTGGGTCTTGCACGCGACACATCCGCTTGATGTGCTAGACATTTGTGCCAAGTTATTTTAAAATCCTTCAAAGCATGATAAAGTTATAGTCCGGACACAAATGTATGCATATATACAGGATTCCATTACCTATAAACTCTAAGTGTGACCTTGACCTTTGCGGTAGGGATGTGGGTCTTGCCCGCGACACGTCGTCTTGATGTGCTAGACATTTGTGCCAAGTTATTTTAAAATCCTTCAATGCATGACAAAGTTACAGTCCGGACACGAATGTGTGCATATATAGAGGAATCCATAACCTTCATACTCCAAGTGTGACCTTGACCTTTGAGGTAGGGATGTGGGTCTTGCACGTGACACGTCGTCTTGATGTGCTAGACGTGTGTGCCAAGTTATTTTAAAATCCTTCAATGCATGACAGAGTTAAAGTCTGGACACGAATTTTTAAGTGGGGACGCACAGACAGACGGACGGTGCGATTTTAATATGCCACCCTTCGGGGGCATAATAAACAGAATGAGTTGAACAGTATAGTGTATCTGTTAGAGGTATTATACAAATGTGTTGCATGTTACAGTACAGGCCTGGAGGATTATAAAACAAGAGCTGTCACATGACAGCACGCTCGACTATTCGAAAGGTTGTTGGTAAAATGGGTTTTTTGCCTAAGAACAGGAGTATTGTGTAATTGTCTATAAGAATAAAGGTCAAAGATATGAAACTTGTTCAAAGACCTTTGTAAATGTACATTACATTCAAAGCCTTACTCTGGATTCTGTAAGCCAAATGGAGGGAGAAGGAGGGGATAATTTCAAAGAAATACATAACCTTGTAAATTTGATCATGAATAACTTTGTAACTTTTCAAAATTGATATGTATTGAATTAAAAAAGCATGACCGCTGCATGCTGCATAATTATTCATGATATTTCAAAAGAAAGCCATTTCGAGTATTTCCATGTTAGTCTGGTAAAAACTGACAAAATTCTAAGTTAAAAAGGGCATAAATATGTCAAAAATCAAAAACATTGGGGAAGATGTTGACAGTAAACATACATTTTCAGTTTCAAGTCCATAAAAAAATCAAAGTTAAAAGGGGGCATAAATCTGTCAAAAATCAAAACAGAGTTATGGGGATTGTTTGCTCAGATGATGATGTTGATGGTAGACACAGTTTTAAGTCAATACCTTTGATAGTATTCAAGATATTTAAAATTAAAAAAATCTTCAACCAAAAATTCTAAGTTAAAGAGGGGCATAAATCTGTCAAAAATCAAAACGGAGTTATGAGGATTGTTTCCTCAGGTGCAGATGTTGATGGTAAAGATATATTTTGAGTTTCAAGTCAATACCTTTGATAATATGCAAATATTTGAATTAAAAAACTTAACAAAAATTCTAAGATAAAAAGGGGCATAAATCTGTCAAAAATCAAAACAAAGTTATGCTGATTGTTTCCTCAGTGTAGATGTTGATGGTAAAGATATATTTTGAGTTTCAAGTCAATACCTTTGATAATATACAAGATATTTGAATTTATAAAAATCTTTAACCAAAAATTCTAAGTTAAAAAGGGGCATAAATCTGTCAAAAATCAAAACAGAGTTATGGGGATTGTTTGCTCAGGTGTAGATGTTGATGGTAAAGATATATTTTGAGTTTCAAGTCAATACCTTTGATAATATACAAGATATTTGAATTTATAAAAATCTTTAACCAAAAATTCTCAGTTAAAAAGGGGCATAAATCTGTCAAAAATCAAAACAGAGTTATGGGGATTGTTTGCTCAGGTGTAGATGTTGATGGTAAAGATATATTTTGAGTTTCAAGTCAATACCTTTGATAATATGCAAGATAATTGAATTTATAAAAACTTTAACCAAAAATTCTAAGTTAAAAAGGGGATAAATCTGTCAAAAATCAAAACAGAGTTATTGGGATTGTTTGCTCAGGTGTAGATGTTGATGGTAAACATATAGTTTTAGTTTCAAGTCAATACCTTTGATAGTATTCAAGATATTTGACTTTATTAAAAACCTTTAAACAACGCAGACGGCGGCATAACGGGCGAGTGCAATAGCCTCCTTATTCTTCGAATAGTCGAGCTAAAAAAGGCAGTGTGGAGTTTTTACCACGCCACATTTCGCGTGAGTCAACTCGGGGAAAAATAACGTGACGTTGCGTGTACTGAGTGCCTGATGTGACTTCGCCTCTAGGGAAATATCGCGTCACTTCAAGGGAGTAAAATCGGGAGCGCAAGTCCCGCGATCATTTTACAGGTAAATGAATGGGTTTACGGGACATAAAAATCAAATTTATTATATGCGGTAGAAATGTGTCTACATGTAAAATGTTTTTGAGTTGTATGCATATTACATTCAAAAATATTTGCCGACCAATGCACATTTATATAGCGTGTTCAATATATTTTATCACCAAAAACAAAACTTACGTATAACATCAACTGTTCCCAACTATTATTTCTATAATCCAAAATTATCAGACTATTGTCTAGAATTACTTTGTCATGTCTCAAACTGTCAAATATCTCGATCTGTTTGATGCCACGTGCTTCACTAAGATCAAACAAAACTCATATAAACGTAAAGTGTCCATGGCGTTTGTTCTTTGATCTCGTGACACCTGCGGCTTTGTCTTTATGAATAAAAGAGATTGGAGGAAAAATAAATATTTAGGCAAAGGTTATTCATTAAAATAAATAGAAAATCGTTAATGGAAAACGTTGGCTTTTGACAGTTGATGAAACAATTAATGACAAAAAAAGGGACAACTGGCACGCATAGAGTTTTCTTTAAACGGAACATTTTGATTTAAATACAGAACAATAATTATTGGAAATGTTAATTGATAAATATCTTTTGCATTCACAACTCAGAGGTGTCACACAGCTTGGATTTGCAAACAATTTCAAAATTGAATTAGTACGACAGGCCATATTTTTCACACCAATCGCGAGTGACAATGCTAAGGGAGCATTTTTAAAGGAAATAAATATTTTAAATCAACATAAAGGTGATAAATATTTAAGGTTCTGACAAAAAATAACTAAATTGCTTTTTGAAACAACAAAAAAACCCAGCATAATGGTGCAAACAGTATCGGCGATCCTCAACGAAAAAGGTCAGCAGAGATGTGTGATTCCATCTTTGTGATTCAATGGATCTAAATTCAACAGGTTACTTTTACAGGTGTGTTTTACCAATATTTTAATTAATAAATATTTTCCACTGACAAAATCACTCCAAAATACTTGGCACGTGTCCCGCGATCAAAATTTTCACTAAAATATGCTAAGAGACTCCATTGAATGGAGTCATTTTCGTTCAAAGGTAGATCACTTTTGTCTACTACCACACTTTGCGTTTTTTGCATAATCCTCCAGGCCTGTACTGTACTATTCATTTAACTATCAATTGTTTCCACAGGCATATTTTTACTTTCATTATTCTATAACTTTCTCAAAACTTTAGGTGCATGATTGTATGTCATATTTCTTTTATATGAATTCATTTTGATTTACTGGACCGGTTTCAGAGAGGATAAACAAAATATTCACTGTTTGATTGCTATGCTTCAGTGCTTGTACAAATTTCCAAAAAATCATGATAAAACAGTAAAGTTTCTACCATGACGGTATACCTGGTCAAACTCTCAAAGGAGGCTATGTGACTACACTACTTGTTTGAAGTCTTGTATTGCAGCCATAATGCCGCAGCTTGAATTGATTTACTAGGAGTTTGCATAAACAACAAGTAACCATCAATGAAAATGACAAAAATAAAATGAAAGAAAATTTAATGGCAAGGGTTAAAAACAGGCAAGAATAAAAATCCGTCCATTGAAATTTTCTAACTTGGAAAGTGCTATGTCTGACCTGGAAAGGACCCTATAAATATATATGTACAAGACTTCAGCGTGCTAATTGAAGATTTAACATACAAATTCCTGCGCATGTGGTCAATTTTAGTTGAGCATGAAATTAGCCAATTTCAGCATTTGCGTGTTATGATGCGTTTATTTGCTAAATACTACATTGGTAGTCTACCAAAACATTAATTTGGGCTAAACCACAGGGAACTTTTATTTGATAAGTCGCGGAAATACGTGACATTTTATTCAATTATCGTATAATATTTAATTTTTCCAACAACATCTGTTGATAACTATTGGAAAATATCATCATTGAAGTTATTTTGTCGCATTTATTCATTTCAGCGTGTAAATTTAGATTAATAACAAGTTATTTACTCAATCATAAGTTTTTTTATGTGTCAGCATCGCACGAATTTCTGTACGGCAGCCATTTTGTCGTGCGCCACCTACCGGTTTTGTAGGATAAATTCCGTACCCACAGCGACAACCGTATTTCAGGTCTTGTGTCGACTAGCATAGACAACACAAACCCTATTTGTATAAACTAGTAAGGTCACGAGTAGTTTTTGGTAAATGAAATCTAACATACAACAATATTCTTGGTTTATGGCATAACACCCTGAAATCTCATTGAATATCAAAAACAGTTCAGAAGGTGTTTAAAAATTATGACAAAATCAGTTTCGTAATTATTTTCGGGTCGGTTTCTTTCATGTCACATAAACCGCCTCAAATTTTAATCATAGTGTTCATACTTTGACATTGCTCAACAATTAAAGACGTTTTTCATTCAGCACATTTCTCTATTATCTGAATATCTCTTCTGGAACTCCATCACGCACGTGGCTCTTTCGACGACAATTTGACAACAGGTTTCATTTTTATAAAGCTAGTTCTAGTGTCAGAACTGTTGGCATTCCTTCTTACGTTGTCCAATTTGTTATTACTCATATATTACTTTGTCATATAAACAATTTTTGGCGATACACCTAAGGCCTATCAACCGTTATAAGCGCCAAAGGACTAATTGACTATAAAATAATTTCCTGTGGTCTAATTTTTGGATGTCACTACGTATTGAATTAAGTCCAGGCGTGACAGGCAAACTAGTGGATTTCTGAAGGTTCAGTATACATCGTAAGATAATTGTTTAAAGCTCTTGACATTGCAAACAGTTCAGTCCTGTTCACAAAATTTAGAAAGGTCAGCGTCTACAAATGGTGCTATTGCCGACCTAAGCATCTCTCCCGTGATGCCGTAAATTGAAAATTTGAGCCTAAATAGGAGATGATTTACTTGACTGCAATTTCCAGTCGATATAAGTCAGAATTTGACCGATGCTCCCATTCCCAGCGATGAAGACAAGTTGCTACTAGGTGTGTTCCTGGCAGTGGTATCCAATGACGTTCTGTTGCTTTCGATACACTACTAACAATTACAAGTCATAGGCATAAACCCTGAACGGGATGGCCATACAGGAGGGGGGGGGGCATCCCCTGCGGTTCTGAACCTGAACAGGGATAGGGGTGGCAGCCCAAATTCCCGAGAACCACATAACAGCAACATGTCTTCGGTGCCAGACACGCTACTCTGCCGTTTACGTCCTAACAAAGAGAAAAAATTCCGAGTCCGAAAGTAAGTCACCACGCGGCCAATTCGACCTAGGTATGAGTGACCTTTACCCTTAAAATGGCTGGTGCATGCATAGCTAAAGGATATAGCCCTTAAAGGGGCTATTGTGCCTTCCCCCCAGCGCATTCGCTGTTAGGAAGAACTTTGCAAGGCAACCAAGAAGCCGCTTGTTGGCCCGCCACCCGGCAGTCGTCACCGGCATGCGGGTCTTCTGTTGAAGGCAATCATTGTCAGGGCCACTCCCTCTTGTGTTGGTCAAGGCCTCGCCAGGCGAATACATTTGGCGAGACCAAGTACCTGCTTTGCCATGTGCACGCCACGAGGGACTGAAACAGTGAATCTGCAAACAAATAAAAATCTCTACATAAAAAAGAAATGGACACCCGTAAAACTTGAGTACAGCCGTGCCGGTATGGAACTGACACATATCGCATTGATTTTGAGTAGCAGTATATAGATATTGAAGTTTGCTGTATGGAATCCTGGATCGATTGAGTGTTTTAAATATGATATTTAACCCTAATCTGATTAACAACCCTAATGATTAATCTATCACCTAACAAAATCAGAAAACTGCATGATATTAGAGTAACTTCTATTATATCAATATTATGCAATGTTGAAATAGTCGAAGTTCAATAAAACTAAGATATTGACCCTAATCATTTGTCTAAACTAACCCCCGTTGTTCTGATAAAGTCAACACACCGGCATGAATAAGGCAACAAACAGTTTTAAATGAAACATCAACAGGTAGATAGCATTATACAGCCTTCTGATAGTCATTGAGGTTTTGAATTGAGAACTGTTGAACATGTGTTAAATTAACGGTAGTATTTTAAAACGCTAGGCCTATGTCGATGGACACTCGTGTAAGTATTTTTGATAATGTTATACAAATCTGACGTAGCCAGTTGTGCATTAGACTTGTTTAATTTCATTGGGAGTAATATCAATCGAAAGAAGAGCGACAAAGGGCAATCGTGGAGCCGCAGTGGCGCAGAGGTAGCACGTTCGCCTCAGGACCGGAGGGACCAGGGTTAGATCCCACCAGTGCCACGGCGGTTGTGTCCTTAGGCAATACACAGCTATTTCTACATATTGCCTCTTTCTCTTCGAGATTGATTTCATCTGGAGTGAGTCTCGAGAGTGATTTATTGAAATTGTAAGAAATTGTTACGCAATCGAGAATATATAAATTGCAAAATGTAGTACAAATAAAAGTTCGAGTGCTTTAGTAAAAATAGTCACTTGAAGTCCGTTGTTATAACTCTTATACTACTGACTGCAAACCATTTCATCTGTTTGAACAGTGCAGATCATGATCAATTAACACATCGGCATAAGTTTATCATGATTTTTGAACAATTAATGTTATGTTGACTATTTTCTAAAATGAAAGAGGGACTCGTCTATATTAGTATAGCGACGTATAGGTCAAAGATGACACTTGCTGATATGTAATTGTATTATCTACAAAGAATGTCAAAACTTCGGACTGCTTATGAGAAATTAAGGCCAACGAAAAAGAAGAAAAAAGTGCAATGATTTTAGGAAACTGAACTTAACATAACTTATGCATTAACCCACATACAGTTTTAACAGTTTTATGTCAACATAAACGCACCAAGTGTTGCAAAAATTCCCTCCCACAATTAATGAAAGAAGTATCATACACTGTTGGTATAGGAGAAAGCAGATTTTTCATTATTCAGAGAGTAAAAAAACACATAATAATTAAAGTATTTTTTACTTTTACTTTTCTTTTTTTAACTTGAAGTTTAGAACCAGGAATAAAATGCATTTGTCTATACCAAATTGAAATAGAAAAAGCGATTGATAGCTCTTCAATATCCCATAAAATCGGTAGCATCTCCTGTGTTAATGTGGATATTTATTTAAACTTTCAAAAGCTAACGGGAATGTATAGATAACGTATGGCCATAAAGCATTCAACAAATATGATATAGGGTGTATCACTAATATGATATAGCATTGATATATAGAATATACATGTAAAGTATGAATCGTATTTATTTTTATTGGAATAATTTACATGGGATTTTCGTATATTGCAGATGTGCTTTGAAAGAGGTAAAATTATAAACAATCGCAACATCTGCAGTTTACGTTGGTTCGATTTTAAAATGACTTTCACTTACTTTAACCGATCGCATTATCATTTTGTTTTTGTATACGGTTTCTTGGATTTAGTATAGTAGCGTACATTTATTGTGTTATATTTAGACAGGGGTGTTTTTTTAAGATGACACTTCTTTCACAGTTTAACACCCGAGATTTAGGTTATAAAGATAGCCTTCAAACGGTAGCTTAAAAATTTACGTCTTTTTTGAGCAGTAAACATTAAATTGAAATGTCATCCCGCGATGATGTTTGTTATTTATTTTACTCGCCTAATCTTGGATACGTGTGTCATCAGTCATTGGTCACATACATCTCATAACAATACTTTGATCTATATTTCATACTTATTCCGCTCAGATGGATTTCAATACCTATATTGATGGTTAGGCACTGATAGCTTCAGTATTATTTTCTTCACACAATATCCAGTTTGATAAAAACATTAGGTGATTATATTCAATATATTCAAGTTGCCAGTTTTAAGGACAATGCGATATTTTGTCTCAACGGTTAAAGTGTTAAATTGTTGATTTGCAGTTCTTGTGCGCTCGTAGGCCATAGTCATGCGATAAAACTTTTAACAAATACGAAGGATAAATATTTCTATAAGGTATCAGGTCTTATTCATTTATTATTTCTTTGCCATGTTTTCATTTTGGACAATAATATTTTTGCGACAAAAGTAACGTACATTTAATGTAAAAATAAAGACATATTAAACTTTTCAGTTGAAATGTAAGTGATATATTTTTGTAAAATATTTTTCATTGTTTATTGCAGCGTTGAGAGGGATGAGAGCGTTTTCGAAATAAGGATTACCACATACGCTGAAGTTTTCGAAAGGACTTAATACATTTAAAAAGTTAAAATGCTGTCAAAATCTTTACATATTTCAAGATGTTAGCCGAAAGCCCTACGGGGCACGAGTCCCCGCCCTTTTTTCTGAGTGAGGGCGCCAGGACCAAGAGACTTGCTGACGTCAAACGTGGAACGGAGTATTACAAAAAATTGGATAATATCGCCGAAGCACAATGGAAAACAAATGTGCCCAAATTCCCAGCGGTACCTCGGAAAATGTCTGTTCTGCCGAAAATCACAACGTCTGTTTTAAGCGAACCCGATCCAGACCTCCGGCGGAGTCAGCTGTTCAATATGACGTCAACCCCGCGGCAGAGCTTTTCTATGATGTCAGGCACCGCAAGTACAATTACAGGAATAACAGGATATACTGGTACTGGAATGTCAAATGGTCAAATGAGTCTACCGTCACATATTTCCCGGGTAACACACCAAAGACCGTCTGCTATGGGTTCTCCCTTTGACTCACCAAGAGAGGTCAAGGTGGATCCCAATTTTAACCCATGGGGAACTAGTTTTTCTCCTCTTGATGACCAGACAAAACTAACGGCGGAAGATATGCAGCCACGGGAAATGCCATTTCAGTTCAGAGACAGTCGAAAAATCGTGATGAAGCCCACACCGCGGAAATCTATGCCGATGAGCCGCGTTGCTGCACACGAGCGTGAACGTCACCAGCGCACAGTTACGAACTTCCGGTCAAGAAACGGAACAATACGCATTATCAAACCACTTGAACCATTGCCAGAAATTGAAAAATACCAAAAAAGTTACAAACACGAGACTTTCGATATTGAAAATATAGAACGAGAAAAGACTTTTATGATGTTAGAAAGAATTGACCGGATTCTTCACCCAAATAAGAAATCTCCAAGAACTCTCATTGGTTCTAGTGAAGAAGAGATTCCGGGCACCTCTGACTCTTCCATGACACTCGCGGAAGATGTGAAAGATACTAGAGATACTCAAGTGGTCAATATTTTAGACAGTTCTAGGCGTGCTTCTAAAAGCCCGCCAACGCTAAGCCCGAGGATAACGCCACGTTTGGAACACAGTTCACGCTCAAAGGGACGCAGGTCGCGTTCTGAGCGCCCGAAAAGACCGAGGATCATAAGATTCCACGAAGATCCTTTCAGGCCACGCCCACCAAAATCCTTTTCCGACGTTCTTCACTCTCTGGAGATATCGCAAGAAGACATAGACAGTAAATGTCAATCGTGGATTGATAAATGTGTATAGGTCCATGCCGCAAATTCGACAAGATGGTCCACTCTTGTAGTTATTTTACACAACGATTAAAGCCGAAACACACCTAATGTTACCGTTCAAATGATGCAATAACAACGATAAAAGTCGAAATAAATATGATACAACTGTTACCGTTCAAAAGATGCAATAACAAAGATAAAAGTCGAAATAAATATGATACAACTGTTCGTCCGATGCAATACGCTGTTAATACGAAAATACCATTTGTTCAATACATATAAGCACATGATATTGGATGTTTATTTTTTCTCTTTAAATCATGGACATACAAAGAGTGGTGGTTTTAGGAGGTGCATGGATGTGAAATTGCTAAGTTTGAGAAATTGGAAGTACCTGTTCTGTGATGTGAGCTTTTCCATTTAAAGCCATGGGTGCAACATTTGTTTACTGTAGCAATACCAGAAATTATGATCAAGATAATATTTATATGTTTCTTTTTATGAGTAATTATGTGACAAGTGTGTCAGATATGGATGGACTACTTTCACTTCCCATGATTATCATATACTGTGACACACGGGGCTCCGCTGTCAGGAGAAATCATCCTGGGGCGCGGCACATTTTTACTGAATTGTATTTTGCGTATGAAAGATGGCATGGTAGAGGAAATTTTGTTAGATATGATTATATCCGTGTTCGAAAATGCATTGGTGTGGAAATGGTAGTATACCAGCGTTATTGAGTATATTATGGTAGTTTTTAGCTTCTTTAAAGTACCATGATCACTTTTTATGTTACAATCGCGCGTAACACCGGCCAATTTGATCTCTATTTGTACAAACTCATTCCTAACGCTGGTCAAACTTGTCAAGTTATAGATATACGTAGCGCAGTAGTTTTTTAATGACATCGCAAAAAAATGAAACATTTATTTTGGTGAAGAAGTGACATATAAGAAAGACATACGTCAAAAAAGACATACGTCAAAAAAGGTATACGCCATAAATGGTATACGTCAAAAAAGGGTATGCGTCAAAAAGGAAAAAGGTATACGTCATAAATGGTATACGTCAACATTGTTTTAAAGTAAATACAACAAACTTGCACCCTTATTCTACCAGTAAATTCATTATCTTACGGTATGAGTAAATTAAAAGTGATCATGGGACTTTTACTTAAATGTTGCTGTCAAAAATGCTGCATTTTTATCTGTGATACATTATCTGTGATAAATTTTGTATACTTTTGTTTGGTAGTGCTTTATTCTGTTTCTCCAAAACGGTGCACTCTTTGGTATCTAACGGTAAACTTTTTGCCTATACATGTACAAAGTTAAATGACAAACTTTCTTGCTTCTTAAAGAAGGAAAAAGTAAGTTAACCAAACTAACGGAGATATATGATAACACTTTTATGATGGTAACTCATTGCATTTCTGCAAACATGCGATTTCGTTGGCACTGTCCTATTGATTTCTGGTATGGAAGCAATTTGAACAATTTTTGCAACGAATATTCTGTAGATATTACTCCGCTTCGAGCTATTTCTTTCAGCGGAGTTGCCTGTGTTTTTAGGAATGAAGAAAGTCCAAAATCCGTTTCTAAATTTTGGTTTGTGCGTTTGTTGGCTCTGGAACGACTGATTTTCGACTGCCGTCCCAAATATGATCGATATGTTTGATAAATTAATGTTAAGTTTGATAATTGAATGTAAAGTTTGATACAATGTTAAGACAAGTAGCCAGTCCTGAAATTAAATGCTCAAGGTGTCAACATTTCGGTTTTATCTAAAACATAATATTCGTTTTAGCGGTGCCCATCGTGTAATAAACCACGATGCGCATTAATAAACCACGAACATCGTAGGACTGAGTGGTCTATAACTAAGCAGCTGAACGACAAAGAGTCGTTTTTTGACAATATACATCGCTAAAACGGATATCATTTCGATTTTAACATGACTAAATATCTCCCAAAAGAAAAAATGCAACGTGCTATATTTTACGCGCATGTTTGTTAATGGGTCATTTGGCACAATTTTGGCGTCATTTATATCGTCGTGAAGGCTCACGCACCAAAAAGTAGGATATTGTAGATTTTACAAGAATTGATTTCCTTCTTTGTTTAATTGACAAACAAAATGAGTCATGCTGGAGAATGTAACAGCAAAGTAACACGAAATACACAATACTGGAACGGAATTTTATATATTTGAGCGCCGATGTGTAAAATCAAACATTTTTTTGCGTGTAATTATTTTCAAAAATTGAGAATTGCGTGCAGTTACTACGATTGTTTTCATGTTGTCAATGATGAACAAGAAAACAGCGTAATTTCAGGTCAGATTGCGCAGGTGCGCAGGCTGGTTTAGATTAATATTTCTCGCTACGGCCTTACGTGGGTTTTCTCAACAGCGGGGCTCGAATAGATAAAATTCCATTGCAGTAGGCCCCTCTTACAAATGCCCTTATACTGTAAACAGTGTAAAGCAAAAATCAATGTTCAGTAAGCTCAGATAAAAAAGTAATCCCTCCTTGTGACGAAAGTGGTAATCAAGGACAAGTGGCTGACAAGAATTGCGAGTTATAGATTGACATATAATCATTCTTTATCAAATTGTTGATGATTCCACTACAGATATATGCAAACAAGTTAAATACCTTTGCAAACATACACTGAATGCAAACGTTGGTGAAGAGAACGGTCATAAATAAAAGTATTATAAACTTTATATGAATTTAATTCCACCCGTTTCTTGATTTACAAAAGTTTTTGTCAACAAGAGGTGCATTGAAATGGGCTAGATCATCTATCTGATCTTTGCAGTTCATTAGAAGTGTGTAGAATCTACATGTTCTTTGAAAGCCGATATTTCAGCTCGATTGTGTCGATAGCAACTATTCCAGTGGCTCGCACCGTAAAAGTTAGTATTAACGGTTAAACACAGGGTGTACGCAAAAAAGAAACCTTCAAAATGACAGAAGTACCAATCTACAGTAGAACCTGCAGCAGATATACATATACTCGCCCCACACTTCGGCATAGCGACCAACTCAAGATACCGTTTACCTGTAAGATGCCGAAGATCACCCTGTAGTCCTGTACCGATTCTGGAGTGCTCGCGAGGTTTTTGACCTACATAATTGACTTACCTACTTGTCAGACTTTGAGACATGGGTTACCGAAGGGGATCTTAAAGTCACGAGGATAACTCTGGCAAGGTTTGAGAAAAAGTGAACTAAAAACGAATTTCTTTAAAATACGTTTTTCCACCGATTTGACCTAGTAACCTATCTTTTTAAACACAGACATCTCAGTTTTGAACGAACGAACGGTGTTTTATGGCGCATCCAATTACAAGGTCGCATTAAAATCATTTTATCAAAAATGTACTGAAACGCCTGAACGTTGCTACGTGTTGAAACAATGTTTATCGCATGATGTGCGGCCACCGCCTTGGTGGTTCGAGTCACAACTTGCATGGGGCTTTAACCATGTCTGCAGGTACCTAAGCTCTCCAAAACCATTTAGCAGGGCGTCACCCACGTTGGTTGCAATTCTGGCACATGCGCACTAACCCGCAACCACGTGTTGATCAAACTAAAAGTCCTGACAGCGTCTGAGAACTCACAACGATTTCCAAACATTTGACTTACTTACTTTCATCTACTTTTTATATATAGATGCCCCCAAAGACATAAAGGTCGTGTAAAAACAACGTTTTGCAAAGTTTAATTAACATTGGTTGACAAATGATTTCAAACTAGCTAATTAACTTACAAGATTTTCAGATGCCAGCCAACATACGGAAGCTTTCACAATAGCTGGTTCAGATGAGATTTAAGCACATTTCTATTAAATATCAGAAGCTTGTACAGTTGAGAGTAGTAAAACTGAGAACAGAAAAGAAAATGTTTGCCCCGAAAACGTCAATCTGGTCGTCTGCTGATCATGCTGCAGGAGGGAAAAAGATTAGTGATGTGAAACCTATTTTGAAATGAACACGCAGAATCATCATTCATATCCCAGCCAGAGACTGCTAAGATGCAGAAATTTCTGCACACACTGCTCATGATCTCCACCAGCCACAAAGGCAAAATAACAAATAACCATCTGCTGGACTAAGCCTAAGGCCATTATTTAAGGGAGACAACTCAATCAGGCATGGATCATAGCTAATCAAGGTGTACTCATTCTCAAGGGAGATAATCTTACCAGATCTTTTGATATTTCTGGCAATGTTAAGACAGAGTGAAACTTTTATTACAAGACAAAAACGTGAAAAAAGGTAAAACCATATTTAAGTTATTGATTACTTTATTTTATTTATAATTAATAAACAACAATCAATGCTGCACTATAAAATACACAAAAATGCTGCATTGTTATACATATTGAACTGTAATTACAAAATAAACCATCACTGTATTCTGTATTTATAGGTTAACATATGAGCCCTCCTGTGCGAAACCCAACCTTTTCACATTTATAGAGGGGGAAGAAGTGTCATCATTGTGGACCACATCCATTATAAGAGCTACTAGTACAGTCGCTAGAGTTTTCTGTGACGTATATCCCAACAGTACAGAACCCAGATCAGACTACAAATATACAGTGCAACCTCTCGAAGTGAACCAATTTCAAATACAGAAATGTGTTTTTTTGTAAAGAGGTGCTGTTCTGGAGAGGTCAATTCCTGATATAGTTGACACAATGGGAAAGAAATGTGGCTTGTAGGGGAGGTTGTTGTCCTAGGAAAGTGTTGTTGGGGAAAGTTTGACTGTATAAGCTGGCTGATCAGCATCCATACCATTGCAGACAATACATTGGTTTCACACAGTTTGGCTCATATGCAAATCTCTCCATAACACACATGTTCATTTCTACACAAGTCCTATCTGACTGTGATGGTTGACCTATATTTCATACATTTTCTAAATCTGAAGAGGTAAAACATCCATGCCACATTAAGTAACCCTTATGCTAGAAAGCTTAGCATATGGTCAACTTTGACTTCCCCCAGAAAAAATTATGCTAAAAAACTTGACATATGCTCAACTTTGAATTACCCATTGCTGCTCTTGAAACAAATTAAGTTGTCTTACTTCAATATATACATTATATCTTTTTCATTTCCATAAAGAATGTCTCAAAAAAGGAAGAACTTCAGTAATAATCAAAAGTTGCCTTTTCTCACAAATATATTCTCTTTCCTCTATGTTTCAGGGAAATTTGCAGATAAATGATTTATAACTTTGTGGTGTTAAAAAAAACTAAAACCTAACTGGTTCATTTGAGTCATTGTAAAAATATTTTAGAACAAAAATCTATATGGAAAACTCTTGAATAAATATCAATGTAAAATAATTTGTAAATTTTCAAACTAAACTATCACTGAAGGTCATGAATACCCCAGAACACCCCACTGACACAGTATTTAAAATTTATGTAATATTTGATGCTTTGATTATTGGACCTGCGCAACTAAAGGCTTCTGTAAAGTATATTTAAATTTTGACAAGCGGGTCTGGAAATTAAAAGCGCACATGATTTTACTATCTCAACCTTTGACCTAGAGACCCGAACCCTGGACCATGCACAACTAAGCATTGTACTTATCACTTGTGTGAAGTATCATTAAATTCTGACCAGCGTTTTTGGATATTTAGCGTCCACAAGATTTTACCATCTCGAGCCCCTGTGACCTACAGACCCAAAAAACAAACCATGCACAACTAGGCATTGTACTTATTACTTGTGTGAAGTATCATCAAATTCTGACCAGGGGTATTGCAGATCTAGTGTCCACAAGATTCCGTCTAAAGCCGGATGGACAGACAAGCTGAATCCAGTATACCCCCTAACACTTTGTGTTTGGGGAGTAAAAAAAAAAAACTTTTTATGGTGGTTTTGGGGTTTGGGGTTTTTTTTTTTTTTTTTTTTTTTTTTTTGTGGGGGGGGGGTTGGTGGGGGGGGGGTTTTTTTTTTTTTTTTTTTGTGGGGTTTTTGGGGGGGGTTTTTTTTGTTTTTTTTTTTTTTGTTGGGGGGGGGGGTTGGGGGGGGGGTTTTTTTTGTTTGGTGTGTGGGGGGGGGGGGGTAATTTTTGGGGGGAAATTTTTTTTGGTTTTGTGGGGGGCCAAAAACAGAGTATAGTCTCTTAATATCATCTGACAGCCATAAACTTACAAATAAAAGTACATGTACCGTATAAGGAAGCACATAAAACTGTACAGCACACAGTCCAAGCTCATGCTAGTTCTACAAAAAGAAGCTGTCATAAATTGCAAAACAATAAACAAATGTAATTATACAGTAAAGTTCAGCTGTTAAGTTCACCAAATATTTAGACCACTCTCACCAAGTTTTGGCAAAAAAAAATTTTCAAGCTGAGAGAAATTGTTTTGCGAAAGAGCTAAAACAAATTACTATAGAACAGACCAAATGTTGTCTTAACTCTCTATAACTCATTACATTTATTTCTTTTTGTGCTCAAAGCCATCAATCTTTTACACCTACCGTAAGTTCCGTCTAAAAGCCTCTCAAACTGCAAGGGTTTCATTGACCATTTTCTATTTAAGTTAGACATGAAATACTAGTAGTAAGTTTAACAGTCCCTTGAAACCCTACAAGTCTCTGGTATCACCTAGAATTTATTAAAGCTAAACTCTTAAAACAAAGTATACAATGTAGATAGTTATATTTTGTAATAAATACACACATTTAATGCCCTAGAAGTCAAATATTGTGCCCTGTGCTTACTTTCAAAAGGCACCAACTGTGCTCAAGGAAGTGAAATCTATTTTCATCATAGACACATCACAGAAATATGTAAAGCTCAAATAAAACATTTAACGTATTTTTCTATGAACACCATTGATAACAAACGTCGAAAGGAACATTCCTGTCCCTTCAACACTTACCTGGGCACCATTGCCAATGCAGAAGACCTTTGGTTGTGTTCTAGTATATCACTTAAGGATCATTCTTGTGCTGTTTGAGTAGTTTAGGAGATGTTGTTTGAAGTAAAATGTACAAGACTCAAGATTGGACAATGCGCAACAGAGTGATCACAATAGCTCACCATGAAAACTTCCTGCTCAGAAGAGCTAATTAAGTTTGATATATTACTATTGCTAAAACAATTTCCAACTCTGTTTTTCTCAGTTTTACAGGGGATATTCAACAATGCTGAAATGCTGCGTGGAGAAAGAAAGTAATTAAGTATCTAACATGTGATGTCTTGCTGACCAAAAATATTTCAACAAGCCGACTGAAAAAAATAGGCACCTTACAGTAATGTTATGCAATGATTTTTAAAAGAATTTTATTATTTAATTTATACTATTGGTGCAAACATGTAATAACATAGTTTAAAAATAAAACATTGATATTTCAATACGGCTGTGTAGCACTACTTTTGCAAAAAGTTTGGTTTAATGCCTAAAAAAGCACATGTATGATTGTACAAAACGTTTTTAAAAAAATGTATGTTATTTTCTGATATAAAAAGGCAATTTCCTTACCTCATTAAATATTCTCCAACTGAGCAATTTTCTAACCCAAGCAATCTAATCAGTAATTAGATGAATTTTCATTCAAATAGTTGTCAGCTACTTTTAACCACCTAAACTAATCAAGACAGCTCTATTGAAATGTTTAGCCCTGAAAATGTTTTGAATACAAAAAAATTAATTTCTCGCTAACAAGGGAGACAAAAATGTCTTAGGGTTACGCCTTACCAATATACAACGTTGACTGACTTGGCTTTAAACAAACATCATCCTTCATATTATAAGTTGGGGAAAAGAATGCATGCATGCTGACAATTATCTACACTAATGGCTTAAAAAAATTAACAACTACACTCAGGGAGCGCTAAAACTGTTTACAGGCACAAAAAGCACCGTTTAAATCACACGGAAGAAAATTCAGAATTAAATTTAAAGCTATTGTATAGCTTACAACAAATAAATGTTATAATACACTTATGCATGCTGCCTTCTATATACATGCTCCTTATGTTTACGCATGACACATATTTACACAAGGCCAAAAAAACCCCAACCCCTAATCATTAAATCCAATACAACAGCAGGACCAACAAATATTTGAAAGAAGCAGGAATTTTACAGTAAGTGAGTTTGAGCTAAAATGAGTTAACTGTATATATTCTCACTTGGTGCTTTTAAATCAATGCATACTTGAATAATTATACAATATACATCAATTATTATATATCTATAAATATTCTTTGATAAATAATGCCTTTATTCAAACACTAAATATGGCCTGACAGAAATAAAATTCCATATTGTATGAACATTCAATCCGTACAGTAGCACTATTTCTTTATCTGCATCCAGTTGGCCAATCAACCATGTATGCCTACAGATGACACCACTTTTTATTTATTAAAATGACATCCGTTTCATCGTCTTTTCCCTGCAAGTAAGACATTGTCTGCAGTTTTATGCTTAAAATCTCATTTTAACTCGGTTTATACCGGCAGACAAATACACAAATGTAGATAATAGAATGGTCACTATGATAGAAACATAAATAACAGAGATTCTGAAAGATATTATATCATTTGTTGCATCCAATATCATGCATTTTTAATGATACAATTTGAAACAGTCAACATTTCTGTTAACATTGAAGTGCATGATTTAGGCCATATTGAAATAATCTTAACTAAGCCATATACAAATGTATATATGTATATGTATAATATATATATATTTATATTGGATAATTTCCCATGTTAGTTATGGTGCTAAGACTAGAAAAATTCAAGACAAGTAACTAGAAACTTTACATCTAGAATCTTAAAAATAATGTACAGAAAAATGTTACATTTGACAAGTAGCTATGTTATTATAATACAGAAATATCTCATCTATTAAACAGCTATAGAATAGCTATGTACATGTATAAACTTTGGTCTCAAACTATTTAGAAGCTATTTAATAGCTGACAACACCGCAACATTTATATCTACAAATGAAAAATCAAGATATAAGGTTCAACTCCAATGCAAAAGCAACAATAATTTTATTGTAATCAATTATGCCCATTAATTACCACAGACCTAGTAAATATACTAAACATACTTCTAACGCACCACCTGCCTTTTTCCTTCTTTAGTTAATTATCGATCCTTCAAATATCTGCCAGCTTATTTTTATCGGAATTTTCTACCCAGTGTCTTCATAAATGCAAGACATGATAGATCTGTGCACCAATAGCTAAAAATAAGCATGCCGATATTGGAAGGGTTTATAATTAAAGAAAGACGGAAAAGGTCAGGTGATGCGTTAGAAGTTTCGTTTAGTATATATTACACTAGTGTCACCTTAATATCTTTGGAGGTAATTCAATAAATTTCACTATTTTTCTTGTTTGCCCTATTCAAAACTGTTGCCATAGATTCATTTCATAGATTAAAACATAAAACATTTTCCATAACGGGATTCTTGGCTCTGATTGGCTGCAGAGTCATCAATGAACCAAGAATTCATACACTAGGTCAACTAAACAAGAGCTGTCAGTAGGACAGCGTGCTCGACTTTTTTAGTGCTTGCCAATAAAACAAAACTTTGACAGTTAAGGGCACACAAGACTTTAACTAGGAATTTCTAAGTACAAATCAAGAAAATTTTTCACAGAGTTATTTTCTTTTGCTTACAGATAGGTCTTACGATGGTACATAAGTACTCCAACTTTCAAAGTAATATCTCAAATGGTTAAGTTAACAAGTGGACAAGAACGAAAATTTTAACTGAGTTTCTAAGTCAAAAAGGGCCACAATTCATATAAAATCCTTGACAGAATTACCTTCTCCTGCCCATGTTTGGGAATCATGATGGTAAACAAGTATTCCAACTTTCAAATTAATATCTCAAACAGTTCAGTCAAAAAGTGGACTGGTACGAAAAACTTAACCAAGATTCTAAGTCGATAAAAGGCCTTAATTTTTAAAACAAATCCCTGACAGAGTTACCTTCTCTTGCCTGCAGATGGGGGTAATGATGTGAAATAGCATTAAAAGTTTCAAAGCAATATCTCAAAGGGTTAAGGCAATAAGTGGATTTTACCCATATTCAATGTATTTTCTAAGTCAAAAGGGGGCATAATTCTGTCAAAAACCTTGACAGAGTTATGTCCTCTTGTCTGTTGATGGAGGTCGTGATGGTAAACAAGTATGGTTAGTTTCAAAGGCAATACCTCCAATGGTTTTGAAATAAAGTGAGGTGGTATGAAAAACTTAACCAAGCTCAATACACTTTCTAAGTAAAAAAGGGCCATAATTCTGTCAAAAACCTTGACAGAGTTATGTACTCTTGTCTGTAGATGGAGGTTATGATGGTAAACAAGTATGGTAAGTTTTAAAGCCATACCTCTAATACTTCTGAAATAAAGTGGGGTGGTACGAAAAACTTAACCAAGGTGTGACGCCAACGCCGACGCCAACGCCGGGGCGAGTAGGATAGCTCCCCTTTTCATAGAAAAGTCGAGCTAAAAAAGAGTGTCGAATTCAACACTTATTTAAAACTTGGTACCGTAATCCCTGCAAAACTAACACTAGTAAACTCTGCTGCACATAACCAAGATTTTTAAAATTCATGACTGAATGCTGGTTTTTGCACAAGGTTCAAATAAAAAGTACAGAGAAGCACTTAAAAAGGTTCATCTAGTGCTCAGTAGTTCTGGTCAATATACAATTTGACATGTGAAAGCTAGGTATTAAAGTATTACCTATACAGTTTTTCTGATAGTACAACAATGCTATATTCAATAAAAAAAAATATTGTTTTTTTTTACATTGTATTCCCCATTAAAATTTCCATATTGAGTTGATGGTGAAGAACCAATCTGAAAACACAGTAAATGCTTTGAAAGCAAGTAAAAAGTGCTAATCTTTCTCTACTGAAATATTTGAATTAAGATATACCTTACAGAAAGGGAGGGCTTTCATTTTTTTACAAGGATTTCTTGTATCCAATGTGAATAAAACTGTGATACAGGTTCATATATTTTAGTTAAAACTTAGGCAATGTTCATTTTTCAAGCAGTATAAATCAGTCATTAAATTAAATGTCTTTTTTTTTCAATTAAAAATGGTCACTTTGAATGGTACTGGTTATATCACTTTACCCATAATTACTTGAATGAAAGAGTTGTTTTAAGTAGAAGTACATGTACACTGCAGTGTTTCTCACTCCCTCTGGAATTATTAAAATGAACTGATTAATCAAAATTAAAAAACTTTGTTCACATTTAAAGCAAGTAACTATGAGAAATCATATTAATCTTTTATACCATAAAAGAAATTTCATTATGAAACAACAACAGCAGATGTTCACCTGTGTGATACACATTTACATGTATGTATGCATTTGTAACAGTCTATAACTTCATAAGTTATATGGGTATTGCTGTGAACAACTAGATATGTACCTTGTTGGCACCATATGTTGCCCAAGCCACCGGGCAAAAAGACCTGTGTAACTACTATGATAATACTGCAACCCCTAAAATATTGTGGCAATTATGTCAATACTGAGTTGGTTGATAAGTACCAGCAATTAAATACTGCAAGTGACATCATACTTTACAGTTTTGATGACATCATGGATATGTGTGTATACATGCCAAACAAATAACAAGACAACAAATGAGCTGTTGTCAGCAATAACATAATTTACTCGAGTTGAAAGTTTTAGATTAATACAGACCAATGTTGAAAGTCAGTGTGAGAACAGTAAGATGATTGTGAACTTGGAAATATGTACGCAAATTGTCAAATAACAGCCAATCAGAAATCAAGAATTTAAGTTGCAGTATTACCTATAGTTATCTACTTATATACAATGTAGAGCACCTAAAACACAGTTACACGTGAACATTCAAGCTTTCGAATAGTGAAGTATCATTTGAAATTGTGCTAGAACTTTTTAGGAATTTAATGGTTCTCAGTATCATTATACAGTAGAACTTCAATAACTTGAGGCATCAACTTACCTGAGAAAGTTACATTTTCTAAAGATCTGGCTTGACATGCTGGAGACTTGAATCAAAGGTAACAGTTTCTATAACAGGATTGAGAATTACATGGTCATTTATTTTCATAGTCTGATGTTAAGCAAAACAAGGGCTTTAAAAAGCAAAAATCTTAATTTCTATCTTAACCCTGCTGGCTGCCAGTAATTCTGTCCTTCTGACAAGTGCAGATCATGAACAGCCTTTATATACATGCAGTCTTGACCATGAATTGCATTATACTCTATTTTGTCTATAAATTTTAAATTAGAACCCCTTTGAACAACTAATGGTACTGTCCAAATTGAAAGGCGGGCAAGTCTATTTCAGAGCTTTAGCAGGTTGAAGGTCAAATACTAGTAGCTTGGAATCTTAGCAGTAAGTGCAGTTGTCTTCAATCACCCAAAATACATGTAGACTAAAGGTATAAAAGGCATTCATGTCATCCACAATAAATTTTGTTATATAGGGGCAGTCTAATTATTGCTTACATATAAAAATCTCACTCTTTTTCAAATCAATCTCCGTAGTTCTACAGATTTCATTTGCATTCAAACATCTTGCATTTTTTTACTAACATTTATCATGAATTTTACACAACTTGGCCAGAAGTTGAAGTGGAACTGAAAGGCAATTTTTCAATGTGAATTTGCTTGATTAATGGTAAAGCATTCGCAGTACTCTTGTTCATAGCTGACAAAGGGATTTTGTGTAAAATTCATTGCTTAAGCTAATGTACATACTAATTATTTTTTTAAAAAACACAGCATTCACAACACAGCAGGTGTTCAGACAAAGTCACTGAGGTAATCATTCAAACCACAAATGGAATTATAAATCAGCATCTGAGCAAAGTAAAGTAAAAACCGTATGGGCAAAGTCTGAGCCTTATTTCACATATACATGTATGCCCATGTTGGCTTCTTCAGTAGCCTAAATTAAATTCAAGCCCATCAATACAGGAGCGTAATTCAAGCACATCAAAATATGCACTGAAGTGTCTCTAGGAATGCTAGCTTTCTGTTGATTCTATCAATCTTTCACTTCCATTCTCCTGTTCCCTGTCCTGCATATTCTCAAAGGGGTCAATCAAAGCTGACCTGAAATGCATTTTCAATAAACTTTTGATACGATTGTTTAATCCTGAAACATATTTACACACAAAAAATATGTGAAATTATGTCATGTATGTTCATCATTATGGAGGCAGCAATTTGCATGCTCAATGTTAACCTGCATTTTCTAAGTATTAAAAGGAATACTTTCTGTCATGAAATACTTGAATAGTATTCTAGAATTATGACTGAAAACAACTTTCAATTCAATAACACAGAAGAGAGTTTGAATACATACCATATAGCCCTGTTTAAACGCCCCTGGAATATAACATTTTTTACCCAGGGGACATTTATTAGGGACAGAAAATTTTGAGAAAGAAAACAACAACCAAAATGCAAAATAAGAGATGTTTAATGAAAGTAAGTGGTGTGTCTTTTGTTTTTCACTAGATTAATCAGTATTGATACAGATTACTGTGTTCATATGCCTGTCTCCATACCTGAAAATTCAAATTTTATTTCAGAAAAAAAGAAGGGGGTTGGGGGCTTAAACGGGGGTATACAGTAAATCTAGACTTAGATAAAATGTCATGTCAATCAACATGAATAAAATAGGCCACATTTTACTTCTAACAAATTCTACAACAAAAACCTATAATACGAATATCTTTGATATAACAAAAGTACAGTACTGCTTATAAGACCATCCTATACTTAGAGTATCAATAATTATGACTAGATAAGTGTTCAGTAGAACACTTGTGTCGCCCTCTTACATTTTGTCAGAATAACCAATAATTTTGTGACAAAATCTAAGTACAAAAAGGGGCATAACTCTTTCTAATATGACCTTGACCAATGAAATGAGGCTAATGTCATAAGCAATATCATTTGAAAGTTTGATGAAGAAATCTTAAGAAATGGCAAATTTATAGCCAACATTAAGTTTTTGTGACAAAATCTAAGTACAAAAAGGGGCATAACTCTGTAAAATATGACCTTGACCTACTAAATTTGGTGGCATCACAACCCTTTTGACATAAACAATACAATTTGCAAGTTTGATAAAGAAATCTTAAGAAATGAAAAAGTTATAGCAAAAAATCTAA
Organism: Saxidomus purpurata; assembly: GCA_022818135.1. Classification (NCBI taxonomy): domain Eukaryota; kingdom Metazoa; phylum Mollusca; class Bivalvia; order Venerida; family Veneridae; genus Saxidomus; species Saxidomus purpurata. Next base: position 6,182,664 of record JAFMSR010000005.1, on the reverse strand, counting down.
GTATAAAAAGGGGCATAACTCTGTCAAATATGACCTTGACCTACAAAATGTGGCGGCATCACGACCCTTATGTCATAAGCAATGCAATTTGAAAGTAAGATGTAGAAATCTTAAGAAATGACAAAGTTATAGCCAACGTTAAGTTTTCGTGACAAATCTAAGTCCAAAAAGAGGCATAACTCTGTCAAATATGACCTTGACCTACAAAATTTGGCATCATAACCCTTTTGTCATAAGCAATACAATTGTAAAGTTTGATGAAGAAATCTTAAGAAATGGCAAAGTTATAGGCAACGTTAAGTTTGTGTGACGGACGGACCAACGGACGGACAAAGCGATCCCTATGTATCGCCTTTTCTCCAAAAGGGCGACACAAAAACCAAACATTTCAGAACAAAATGGTCAATTCCATGGTGAAAAGGTTACATTAATATGACAGACTCTAATTCAAGTGGTCCGAATGGTGGTTTTAATACAGGAACTTTACTGTATAGATCTGTAAAAAAAATATGAGTGAAAATAATTATCAATTTATCAGAGGGCCGAAGCCAGGATTCGAACCTGTATGGGAGACCTTTTAACACCACATGACATATTCTACATACCCTAAATATCTACGAATTCTTTCCAGTCTTTGTCGTCTCCTAATCTTTCGCACAATGTAAAATGTTGTCACCAGAATTATTAGAAGCCCAAACAAGGCAAACACAATCCCTAATACTGAATCACGTGTCCCCAAAAAGGAAGTCTGTTCTTTGAATTCCACCACTGAAGTGTCTGAAGTAGTACTTGGATTTTCCAGGAAAGCACAGTCTGTATCTACAATAAACATGTAATTACAGTTAAACCTTGATAGAAATACATTTCAAAAGTAATTTGTCGAGCAAAGTGGTAGTGACTAGTGAGGGTTTGGATGGTTCCAGGTTTGATAACAATTTGTAAGAATATGAAGATCTGACGATTCACACAAAAATTGTAAGGTATGCCACAGTAACAAGGTAAAATACATCTTGATTTCTGATCTACAGACTTAGGTGTCACCTACAATATGCCTGATCTGAATTACTAATTAACCTTTAACTCAATTATTAACTAACTTAGTCTAACATAATACCATCATGAAAACTATTAAAATATCTACTTCATCTAACATTTGTTAGATTTTTGCTTGATTTTATTGAAAGTAAGGAGTGGTATGCATTTCACTAACCTTGAATGCTGAATGGTATAACATCTGAACTTGCTTTCCTGCAAACTATCTGTACATAGTACGTTAAACCAAGCACAAGTCCTCGTTTAGTGAAGGTTCCGGATTCCTCCATCATCGGAAGTTGTTCAGCATTTTTTGAGCTGTTCACAAGAAAGTTTTGAGTATACTGTATGGAACAGTTGGCAAGGCCATAATCATCCCCTAGAATGAGCCATTCAAATTTGGCCTCTGATCGACAAGAATCTGTAAGCTCAAGTCTGATTTCTGGAGCAGCTGATGAGGTACATAATTTCAACTCTAGGACTGAAATTTAAATATTATAAAGGTTTTGATTTTCAAGTATGAGTCTTTTAGAGCTGTATTTTTGTCTGTAATGAGGCCCACAGCTGCTGGATAAACAACAAGTACAAGGTAACTTTTTACAACAAACTCTAGTAGTGTTAGTCACTAAAACAAGAGGGCCAAGATGAGGCCCTGACAAGGGATCATGATTATAACATAATTTGTAGAGGTAAACTACATACAATGTATTGCTTAGCAACATTCCAAATCTAAGCTCTGTCTGTGGGTCTGGTGTTTTTTTCCCCACGTCTTCCCTATATAAGCCTATGTGACATCAAGTGAACCAGCCCCCCCACCCCCCGTCCCCGTTAATTTTGACCTGGGGGTCATGATTTGAACAATCTTGGTAAAGGTCCTCAAGCCAATGCTTCATGCTAAATATCTCAACTCTAGGCCTTGTGGTTTCAGAGAACAAGATTTCCAAAGTTTTTTCTATAATATTTATAAGCCTGTATGTAAAATTGAGTGGCCCATCCGGGCTCTAAACTCTAATAATGTTAGTCACTAAAATAGTGTTAGTTTAGAGAAGAAGATTTTTAAGCTTTTCCTATTTGTTGCCATAGTAACCAGAGTTCTGCATAGAATAGAATTCTTTGAACAACTTTGATAGAGCCTAATGCAAGAAACATCCCTGCGAAGATTCATCAACATTGGCCCAGTGGTTTCAGAAGAGATATCGTTTGAAGGAAAAGGTGGACGGACAGACGACATATGGTGAGTGATCATAATAGCTCAGCCTGGCACTTTGAAATATCAGAATTAATAGATATGAACTCTTTCTATTTTCTTAAACATGCATTATGCCTATCTAACCTTTTTAGCATTTTTAAATAGGAAGTGGTCTAGGTAGCCGCTCTGTATTAATACTATTATGATGATTATATTATATGCCAATTCCAAGAATATTGCTCAAAATGAATTTGACACAAGTGAAACACTCTATTTAAGTATTTTCAAGAAGGAAGTGTCTCCAGGTCCGGGTCCGGATCTCGAGACTAAAAGTCTCCAGGTCCGGGTCCGGATCTCGAGACTAAAAGTCTCCAGGTCCGGGTCCGGATCTCGAGACTAAAAAGTCTCCAGGTCCGACCCGACCCCGAGACTATCCATATCTAGCCTGTCTCCAGGTCCGGGAATTTTTCATCGCTTATTTTTGTATGCATAAAACTTCGTTCAAATTTAATAAAAACATATTTATCTTATTGTTTATTATGAAAATATATATTATCATTATTATTTTGATGTTGTTATCTTTTTTTCATAATATATTGAAGTTTACATGTTATAAAATGTAATTTTAATAATACATTGTTCCTTTAGTTTTCGCAGCTGTCTGAACACGTTGGTGGGTGCGAACATTAATTGGCATTTATTTAGAATCAAATGGTCTTCGCACACTTATCACATACGTCCAGCCTTTCGTAACATCACCTCAGACGTATGTTTTTCAAGTTTATTTATACTAACTCTAAAAGAACTTGAATACTCTTTTTATGGATTTTTAGATAAAAAGAAAGATCACATTTTCCACCAAATAATACAATCGGCGAGTTATTTTTGTAACAACAAAAAATGTTTTATGACAGTGAATTGTTAAAATATTATACGACTCTCCACGAAATTGAAAATGTTACTTTTTATTAACAAACACTGACTTTGAATTGAATTTATCTGAATACTTTACAATGTGATATTTATCATGATGAATATGTTACTTTCTATGTATAAGAGCCTCTCATATTATGTTTCTATGTTTTACCTCATTTTGTCATATGATTGAATGGCATGAGTGAAATAAAGTGATTCTGATTCTGATTCTGACGGACAACAATACAAACGGTCAAAGATGGTCCAGTAGGTGCAAACTGTAATTGCTCCCGATTAAGGCGCGAATCAAACTTTATTTCTTCAGGGAATTTATAATGAATAACTTCACCTGTGAAAAGAACAATACAAGCGGTTCATTTGAAAGTTATTAAAAATGTTTTTCTATCACGCGAAGTCTATGTAAGTATTATCCGGCCAAGATGGCACACACATTTCTTGTTGGTGAAAATTTTAACGACTTTCTGTCTCTGGAAATTAAATTATGGTAGATAGTCACATGTTGCTATATATTAGAAGAATATAAAATATTGTACCAATGGCTTATGAGTTGTAAGATTTGTGATATAAAATTTGCAGGCCTTCTAAAGTCGCCCGGTATATCTATTATAAAGATAAACTTATTTAATGAAAATTTTTAAAATTATCTGCAAAAGATAATTTCTAAGGTTTACAAGCTTGACATTTAGTAACTTGGATCTGGATCAATCAAACAAGATTTTTTAAAGTTTTTCCTTTCCATTACGGCAGAGGACCACGCAGAGGACCATTTCATCCCCCAAAGAGGCGGTCACTTGTAAATATAAGTTTATATCCAAACTAGATGTTAGACATCGACTGCTCTGTTATATTTAGGTCCGCGTATATATGTCATAGCATACCATAACAAATTGTGATCGTATCGATAAACATATTCCGTTTTTCCATTTTAATGTAATTGCCACAAAATGACATTTTAAATGATTTAATAAGCTGAACATATAACTGAGTTTGTATGAAATCAATTTGCCGGACCTGGAGACAAGCTATATATGGATAGTCTCGGGGTCCGGGTCCGGAGACTTTTAGTCTTGAGGTCCGGACCCGGACCTGAAGACTTTTAGTCTCAATATCCGGACCCGGACCTGGAGACACTTCCTTTCAAGAATGAGCCAGCTTTAATTCTGTATAAAATATAGCGCAGACTACCTAGACTGAAGTTACAGTAATTTGTATCTCTAGAAAATCCTACAGGGATTGGCTGCGATTACAGAAACTTATAAAGGCATATGTGAGTTGCTTATAATATATGGTCAATATACCAATTACCACGATATACCAATTACCGCGAATTATCATTAAATACTAAAAGTGTAGTTTTCTTTCTTATTTGCCGTTTAAATATTGTAGTTTAAATATTTTTCTATTTCAAAACTATCTGCAAAAATATCTTATTTCTTAGGTTTGTGTTGCAATAGATAATCTTTAAATTTTTAGAGAGAATGATAATGTAAGGACAGCTGGTCTGGAAATGACCTCCATAGCAAACATTTGACAAAAGTGTCACAACAATTTTTTTATCAAAATGTTTAGAAAAAGACAAGCTGTCAGATAAGCATAACTTTATTGTGGCAGAAACAAACTGGTAGAAGTCTCAAACATTTCTTTTCCAAATTCGCGGTAATAGGTATATCTGAAAGCATGAAGATGAGTGTCAACATGGATTTAGTAAAGCTTCCTTTTTACACTTTATACATTGTTTTGATTTACAATTTGGATTGTTTTTAGAAGAACAATGATGAAACTTTATATTAAGGGCATAGATGTCGTATGTATTTTGAGTACTTAAATGCCCACCTAAATTAACCAGTAAGACTCGCGGTAATTGGTATAACCAGAATACATGATAATTTAATGCATTCTACACATTAATATTTTACCAGCAAAAAATAGATACATGGGCAAATGCAGTGATTTCATTGCTTATATATTATGGCACCAGTGAAACTGGTGTATTAATAGACCATACACAGGATTATCTAGAGAAACATACTTTTTTCTTAACTTGGGAGGCTGGAGTTATGGTACTCTGCTACTGCCTAGACCAAAAGGCAGAATAAATCTTACCATATGAAGCAATGGCAACCAATTGTAGAAAAAACTGCATGTCCATTGTTTACCATATTTTCAATATCTAACTTTTACGCACATAAACACTGAAGCAAGTCAACTGCTAATATAAATTGGATGCAATTTCATATGCGATCTTGTCTGTCAGTAGTGGTCGGAAATGCGAATTGAATGGAAGCAAGTGATGACAAACTTCATTATTATGAATGTAACGATACACAGAGAGGCTGAAGTTTAAACTCTTATCAACAAACGGCCAAAGTTATACAGAATTGATGAATCAACTGTTAAATCGTTTAAAACAAAAACTCTGTTAGATTTTTTTGACAGAACACGGAAACGGTGCAATGTAATTTTCAACAGTTGAAAATAATAAGCTAGGTTGAATTCTACTAAAAGGTTATGTAGGTTATAGTGTACTAAATATAATAGGGGGGGGGGGGGGGGGAAAGAAAAAAAAAAAAAAAGAAAGAAGAAAAAAAGGGAGGGAGAGGGGGGGGGAGGGAGGGGGGGGGGGGGGGGGGGGGGGGGGGGGGGGGGGGGTTTTTTTTTTTTTTTTTAAAAAAAAAAAAAAAAAATTTTTTTTAAAAATAAAAATTGGTTTTGGTGTATTTAGACATGGTCTAATATGAAAATAGGCAAAACCTATATCGGGCGAAAGCATAACAGTAATTTATTTTTAAAAATGTAACGAGTCGCAAAAACGTTTGAAGTTACGAAAATTATTGATATCGAATATACATTGAATCATGAATCAAGGTGTTGACTGCTAAAAGAAATGTTACTTTTTAAGGCGTAACAAGAAAGGGTATCAAACTTTAGGAATGTGTACATAAATAGAATCTCTTTACATCTCCAAAGTACAAACCTGCATTAAACGGAAATGTGTTGCATTTTTCAAAACAAAAATGGCTGACATTTAATGACGTCACATAAATGACGTCATTTGCCAGTCGGAACACCTCGGCAGAATGCTTTGATGTAGGGTAACGGAATCTGCCGAGGACTTCCGATTGGTCATTTGCAGCGGAAGTTAAAAAACGGTGCATCGTTATAAGTATGTTTTCGTATCGTCCAGGTGCGGACAATTTGAAATCTTCCATGGGTAATCACAAATCACATAATTAATTGCTTTCAGTATTCAAGTAAATACTCGTACATACGTTTACCTATGGTCGGGCTTCGCCCGGGGCGCTTCGGCCCTTCGTTCTTCCGCCCGTATTATTTGACAAAATTTTGTACTTAACACGCTTCAAAATTTAAGTAATTTCTTTGATATTTTGATGATTGATCATAAAGTTTTTCAACACTGAACACGTTACAAATGTTTTGTTTCGAGATAAACATACACGATTTTGAGTAAATTAATTTTAATTGTTAATTAAGTTTGCTAATGTTATGATGAAAATAGGCAATACCTATATCGGGCGAAAGCATAACAGGAATTTCATTTTTAGAAATGGTACGAATTTTCGGGGACGCAAAAACAGTTCAAGTTCCGAAAATAACGCACAGACGGTGCATTGTTATAAGCATGGTATCGTATCGTCCATGGGTGCGGACAAATTGAAATCTTCCATGGGTAATCGTGAATTCATTAATTTTATTGCTTTCAGTATTCAATTAATTACTCGTACATACGTTTACCTATTGTCGGGCTTCGCCCGAAGGGCGCTTCGCGCCCTTCGAGCTTTCGCCCGTATGATGAAAATAAGGTGTTAATAATTCATTATCAAGTTCATGAACAGTATTTAGTATGCAAGTAATTATTTGCAATACTTTGACGGATCACTTAATATGAAAATAGGCAATACCTATATCGGGCGAAAGCATAACAGGAATTTCATTTTTAGAAATGGTACGAATTTTCAGGGGACGCAAAAACGGTTCAAGTTCCGAAAATTATTGGTCACGAGTATCCATAGAGTCATGCATCGAGGGTTGATTGCGAAAAGAAATGGTGCTTTTTATGGCGCATCAAACTTTTGGAATGTATATAAATAGGATCTCTTTACATTTCAAAGTACAAAGCTGAAGTGTTGCGTTTTCAAACACAAAAATTGCAGACATTTAATGACAACAACAACAGAGTACCTGTAGACGCAATTGGAAGTCTTCGGCAAATTCCCTTACCCTTCATTCTGCCGAGACGTTGCGATTGCGTACAGACGGTGCATCGTTATAAGTATGTTATCGTATCGTCCATGGGTGCGGACAAATTGAAATCTTCCATGGGTAATCGTGAATTCATTAATTTTATTGCTTTCAGTTTTCATACTCGTACATACGTTTACCTATGGTCGGGCTTCGCCCGAAGGGCGCTTCGCGCCCTTCGAGCTTTCGCCCTTATAAGCTGCACGGCTTTCAGTGTTGGAACTCTTTCATAAAAGTAATGAACATTTACATATATGCGGATATACGACCGTCACGGAGCATCGTAGTTTTTCAAATTTAAATAAACTCCTACTGAAGGAACAGAATATCAAGTTGTAAGTTACATAGAGTCATCTTTCATGTTCATTTTTTCTTTAAAAAAACTTGGTAGTTGTGTGTAGAGACATGCGCATGGTTTTTCTATAAAATGTCATGTTTATGTCGCAACAATTTATTTATAATTAGTTACATGTAGAGGTCGCTATATTATTGATAATTATATGATCTCAAGATAACAAATTAATGATGATAATGACTATAACGGATAAGTCTGTTGCACAACCTCATGTTAATATCCCAGTCTAATTTAACAATTACAATTATAATTATGTGTCTCTTTAAACAATCCATTGAAACAGACATCCATATAAACTATAAGACACAATTTCAACATAAAAAGTTAGTAAAATGACCATAAAGGTTCATTCTTTATTCCACATTTCTTTTGATTTCAGTTTCAAATTAGATATAAATATATACAGACAAAATGGGAGAAGTTTTATCTTTCACTATTGTGATTTTAACGCCCGTTTTAACCATATTTCTGTCATTTTGACAGACAGACAGCTTTCCTAAAAATCGTTCCTAGGAATATCTAGTGTTACTGATCTATCTTCCGTAAGAAACTGCTAATTTTCTCACATAAAGAGATATGATCGGTAGCAGAGCTCGAACCCATGACGCTCAATTTATGAGAGGTTGCAGGGATTTCAAGTCGGCGACTCTACCACTCGACCACGGAGGAAGGGTAATTTTTTTCGACACTGCCTCGCACAACCCACTAGCATTACTGGCATGATGTTGGTAGTTAATTGGTAAATAAGTAACATTAGACATGGAAGACAGTTCTTTAAGCGAAAGCCTGATTGTGAAAACGACAAGGGCGTTCAAAAATATTAATATTGTGAATGAATAAAAGAATCAAAGTAAGATATGGTCGCCACATAAGAAGGTAACCTGTCATACAAGCCTATATGGTATGTGGGGAGAATTTGCAGTTGAATTAATCTGATGCGATATGATCTTAGCTTAGACCAGGAACGGTTATAGAGTTCCTGCGTAGACTAAGCAGGTCTGTTTAACCTGGTGATAATTTCTTAGTGGGGCGTGAGACAGCAACAATTAAGATGATGGTATGTCATCATGAAATGTTTGAAATCCAGACGTCTTTTCTCAAAGGTGTTTTATTCTTGTGTCTTCTTACAGTTCTGTAACTTGCGCATGCGAACAATGCTGATCTCTCAACGAGCAAAATTTATCATCTCTCATCATACACCTTTAACAATAAAAACGAAACATAAAGTACACTTCGGCGGCCAGAGGGAAAGTGTTTGAGCCGTCCCAGTAAACCTTTTATTTCTATAACTTAATACAATTCGATCTTAGTAACGAAGTACCCCTTTTTCATTTACCGAACTGGATTCTTTCGACAGTATTTGTTCTTTTCGACAAGATTTGATTAGAAAATATGTCGGCTATAAGTACCGTGTAATTAGAAAACGTGTCAGTCAGGTCAGGTGTGCTGCGAGCGGGCTACCCAACCCTACTCCAACATGGGAGGGGGAGGTAGGAAGCTCCATGGCTCTAGATCAGCAGTTGCTTCAATCACCTACCTGACGTGCAGTAATCTTATTTTGTGACCACAAATCCAAATATATAACTAAATAAATGTTCTATGTGAATACTTTTTGTTTTTGTTCTTTCTCAAAATCTAAGTCGAAAATATAAGCGTAACGAAAGTCTGATACAATTGTGCTGAAAAACAATACATGTATGTAAAATCTGATAAAACAAATGCATATAATACCGGTCTAAAGCAAAGAACGCGGTAGCAAGATGTACAATTTAAACACTTCGTTTAAAAAAGTCAGTAGCATTTTTCACTTTTGGCACTTCCGGTACTTCCGGCATTGACGTCAAAGTGATAATCTGAAAAAAGCAAAAAAGATTTGTATAAAAGTGACTGCATGATCGTATACCAATTGCAGGGCCTCCCTCCGGCGGAAAACACGAGGGCGAAGCCCGAGGAATTATTACGCAGGCACAGCACCTCCGGGAAATGCTTCAATTTCGATAAAGCACTCCAATACGTAGATTATTTCGATTCTTAGACGCCGACTATTTTTAAAACTATCGTAACTACTACGAACCTTTTTCAGTTCGGCCAGCATAAATAGTAGCTGTTGGAATCACTCCCTATTCGGGCAACCATTCAAGATATCAAACATAACTATATTATACAAACTTATTTTAGTTTAATCATCTAATACATAAAATAAAAAAAGAAATACCTGACTGACATTAGCCGAAGACGTCAGATTCAGAACCTAACAAAGCAGCCAACGATTTAAAGCGTACCGTTAATTTGAACTGTTTTCATTCATAGTTTTGTCTCCCGGAATCAAAACATTGCATGACTATTAATCCTGAATTTCTTGGCCTTTTTAAGGAAAACAAGGTGAGGGTATTCTAAAGGCTTACTTGACGCAATCAAAAATAATATTTAGGTTCTTAAACAAATCTTTTTCATGCGACTGATGTATTTATACTGATATTATTTTCATTTCTATATTTTATTTTTGCGCGGGAGTAAATTAGAAAAGTCGGAAGGATGTCCGAAACTCCGCCTACTTTTCCGAGTGCTTTAATCATATTAATGCACTCGAATTGACTATAGAAATATACCGTAGGCATATTAGAATATGAAGTAAAGTAACGTTCGAAAATATTATAATTTCGAAAATTTGTTAACTAGACGGCTTGACGATATACCCTCGAATGGCTTGCTCAACACATGTAACGCACTAAAATCACGTGCAAAATTACCGCCAAAACTACCAACCACTACACGTAAAACACGGTGTATGCTCCCGACAATACATTCATTTGCACTTGGCTCTTGCTCCAGCGCAAAGCACCATTTCGCACAAAAAGAATACAGTTTAGTAAGGAATGAAATTTCATGAAAAATTTCCAGAAGAGAATGACTTATAACAGATTTTGAGGTATACTGGGAATGGATAGTGCTGCGGTTGAGTTGTCGTCTGCTCAACAGTAACTCTAAGTTCAAAACCTACGCGTGTCGTAACTTCACCGCATTAAAGAACTGTCACTTCTAAGTTATAATTTATTATTTCATGTTTTTCGGTGGTTTATCGAAATATATTTCATTTTAAGGAACGTTTATTCAGTTCGTCGCCATACGAACACATACAAAAACAATCTTGATATTTTATCTTTCATTATAAATAAATAATCTCAAGATTAGATAAAAAAAGAACAAAAATTTGGTCATCTCATGTACTACTGATATGATCTGCTAACTTAGATAAAAGTATCACACACTGCCTCGTTATATATTGTAACGTTCGTTGCGATAATGTGATAAAGTTCACAAAATTTCAAAGTATAACTTAATTCGGTTGTCTACCATGTTTACCCTATTACATCCAATGGAGGGTTTCGAGTGCTGTTCCCAAACAAATCGGGGATGGGTTAGGTTGAACTCTAATATGTATTGGTAATGTAAGCTTAGTCTACAACTTCATTAATACAAATACTTTGATTGAAAAATTTAATGAAATGCGTTTTCAGTAAATGACTCAATATAAGTTATACACTGCCATGCAGCCTTCATACACCGCGATACTCTCAATATACCCCCTGTAATCGTTAATCATCGCAGAACATTACACTACCCGGTATTTACTGTCAAGCTCCTCTTCGACTCCAGTGGCTATTCTTCAATAATTCTATCTTACGGAAAATTCCGAAGATGAAGTTACAAGATTTATACTCATAGCAGTAGAATATCCTTTTGTCCTTAACTTTAGGATAAATACGACACTGATGCTGAATCAGCCACTGTGTTATTTCTTGGACTTTGTATTCACTATTTACGTCGCTTGAACTCCGAGCTTGCGTATATAAAGAGATGTACAATCTTCGTACTCAATCACAAGTGTGAATTACCTGCCAGCTCCGACATGGAGCTAACATTATTGTTCGTTTTCGCCTTTACGGCTGGAACTTTTGCAGGTTGGTGTATTTACATGATGAATTATTTCTGATTTTAAAAGAAAATAACTTTTTAAAGGTGTGGTATGTTGAATTATTATTTTGTCATCAAATAACTTCATTTTCATTTCACTTAATTACTTAACATTGTCTGATTTCAAAAAGAAAGTGACAAATACATCATAATTTGGTGAACATAATACATCAACTTACAGTTTTCAAGTTTATTGTACGGTTACAAATATATAGAGATATTTGTTTGTTTTGAGTGGATATGTAATATATCTCACCGAGAAGTGATACAATTGTCATATTTTCACGAGCGCGAAGCGCAAGTTAAAATGTGAAAATTGTATCACTTTGAGTTGAGATATACAATGTATTCCATATCCACTCAAAACTACGGAAACGTATATTGACCCCCTTTAAATATATAAATTAAGTTAGTGAAAAAACATTCTTTTTCTATTTTGAGCCTATAGATAATTTTCAGATTATTTACCGTTCTATCTAAGAACGAATATACAAAGTTCTAATTTACAGTAGTTAATTTGTTTAAATCAAGAAATATGTTTTTATCAGTCATTCATACTCTTTTTACCAGTTTTATTGTAGTAGATCTACATAGTGAAAAATTATGATTTATTTATGCTGATATGTATGTAAACTTAAAAGTGGAGAAAGTTAAAAGTGACGGAGAAATATTTCTTTGTTTTTTTCTGTCACTTTTATTTTGGCAGGACATATTCAACTCATTAGTTTAGTACAATTTGTCAAATACTTGTCATATACTTATTCACAAAATTTATATTTGCTGACGAAAAATATCACCAACTGCAATACATGATCTTTACTACATTCATCTTCAAAAAAATAACAACAAGCACAAATATCTGGTAGTTTCCCTTATGTTATACTTCAACAAATTATTTAGTCAGAAGTATTTGACGACTTATATATAATACACGCATATCTTGATAACTTAAGCAAATATAGAAAATATATAAAGGGGGTCAATATACGTTTCCGTACAAAACAGACAAATTTTCTTTTTATTTTATGTTAAATATTTAAAAAAAAAAGCAAAATCATGTATATGCACTAAGACAAGTTCCGGTAGACCTATATCACCCACACTGTGACTGATATAAAATCTATACATGTATCATCACTCTATATTTCACTGATAGAATACAGTATTTCATTAGTTAGCATGAAATAAACTGCATTCACTGCATTTATATGACTCAACTATATAATTCCGGAACTAAATCATCGGACTTTGGGTTGGAGTGTAGAGGGAAATACTTTCAGTCCATGCCTTTTTACTTCGTTTGGTCAATTTTTAGAAAAGAGATGTACTGTTTGGGGTATTTATATCAGAACATTAAAGTAAAAAAAATAAACAGTGAGTTTGGTGTCATATGTATTGACTGAACGAAAGTTCAAAGTACGTGGACTTCGTGAAATATTCACATGTCATGCACACATTGGTCACAAACACAATTATTTAAATATAAATTGGAATAGTGACTTTGGAATCAATGTACTTGTATTCTACAGTATAACAATTCTAAATGTAGCGCCATGAAAAATAATTCACAATTTTTCATAATCGTCAGTTCTATTGTTAGTATTAAACATTTCGGTCTTATCAGTGTACTTAAATATTTTACGAAAAGACCAATTGATTTATTTATGTAAATTACTGTTCTTTCACGGAACTAAGGAAAAAAAGACCTTATTTGACTCTTTGATTTTTTTTAAAATATCAAAAGAAATCTTTTGAATTCTGCATCTTTCCTTCAAAGGTTAGGTCTCGAAACTTTTATTTTTTTTATTTTGCTATTAACAAATACATTGAATTACTTAAACATGTGAATAGCATCTTCGAAAATTTGCTCGACTTTTGTCAGTGCCGTTTTCTTTAAATCTTTCTAGTCAATGGAGTAATTGCAACTTTTGAGAAGAAGGTAACCTTGTAATTATTTCTGGTTATATTGCAATACACGTTTGAGATAATAGTTATACGATTTAGAATTTTAGGCAAATGTGAATTTAAGGTAATCGATGGAATCAGATAAAGTTATAATTCCTAATAACTGTGATTTCATGCATCAACAGTCGACTAATGATCATAAAAAATATTGCTTCGCCAACATAACAGTTGTTACGCTCCTGTAAAGATATTGTACAATACCAGGTTAATGCAGAATGTTTCTTCGTCATTTTCAGGTCCAATACAAAAAGTAGTAGTAAGTGACCAATGCGCAAGGCAATGTGCAGGTAAGTTAATATTTAACGAAAAGACAACCACCTACATATATCTAAAGAAAAGAAAATCACCTTTTGTAACAAAAGCACATATTTCTGTAAATATGATTTCAAGTACTGGACTATACCTTATATCTGTTATTGATTTGAATGAAATGTACTTACATAAAGCTAATTAATGACAAACTAGAAAAAAAAGTGTGATGCTTTTGCAGTAATTTTAATTAATTCTAAACCAAAACGTCATGTGCTGTTCTTCTTGGTAGTTTAATCTTATCATTAACGTAAGTTATAATGCAATTCAGTATCAAGCAAATTCAACTATGAGACCGGAAAGACGTACGAGTTCACGTACACGACAGAATTACGGACAGCAATACAAGGTGCTTCAGAGGATCAGGCCGGAGTTGATTTGTCAGCAAAGGTTTACCTGGACTTCCTATCAAAATGTAACATGGTCCTACGGGTAAGTTGTTAGCTGGTAATACAGTTCTGCTTCAAAATCTATGTACAGATAATTGCAGCATTGTTTTCGATTAACAATTAGAAGAAAGGATATGTTCAACAAACTTTCAGTACGTTTATAACATGATAGGGAAAAGTCTATATTTTTTAATTAAAAGAAAAAATGTTATGAGTACCATCTTTTATACTGCGTAGGTCATTAATAAAATATAGTAGTTTACATTGTTTGATTTGATTTCAGCTAAGTGGCGTCAAACTGACAGAACAAGTCCCAGAGATGTCCACAATGAAACCAGTTACCTCTGAACTCATTGCTGGCCTAGAACAAAACCCGCTCACCGTCTCTTTCCAAGACGGCAATATTGAGGAACTCTGTCTGTCAAAGCCAGAAAATGAGAAAATATTGAACATCAAGAGAGGTATCCTGTCCCTTATACAGAATAACATGGATGACATCAGTAAAGACCAGAAAATTACTGAAGTAAGTAGGAACAAGATAAATATGTACATACTATATTATCAACTAAACGTCATTTTACATTTCAAAATTATCTAAAATAAAAAAAACATGTAGGTATTATGAACATGATTATTCGTTTTTGCATTTCAGCAGGCATTTTCAAACTTGATTTTTTTGTGTGAGGGATCTTCAAATGCCATGGGAATATGATTACTCTTTCAAAACCATATTTTGAGAAATATCATTTCCTTGTTTCAACATTAAAATGATTTACATTTACTTCTCTTACAGAGTGATGTGAGTGGTGAATGCGAAACAGAATATACATCTACAGAGAAAGGATGGTATAACAAATTGATAAAAAAATCCAAGAATCTTCTAGGATGTACCGGTCGCCATGGCAGCAACACAGCTATCCAAGGCATTCCGTATGCTTCAAATTCAGTAAGTATTAACAGATAAAGAGACTAACATAGCATTGATAAATACATTATGGAATAGCAAGAATTTTTTTCTGGTAAATTTGAAATATCTACACAATTAGTAAAAGAAATGAAATTATGCCATAATAATGCGGGATTCTATTTAATAGGATATGCAGTCACTTCCTCTTTTGAAAAGTACCCACGAGTGTGAACAGGATATCGAAAAATCTACCGGACAGCTTAAATCTGCCAGATGCTTTGAACAGCACATTCTTGCACCTTTTTCTCGACTTGGAAGTGGTGCAACAACACACAACACACAAACACTGACATTCGTGAAGGAATACAAGTCACGATCAAAGCCAGGTAGTTTTAAAAGCAGTTTTCATTCATCCATTTTGAAAAAGATTACCCAGTGATAACTTTTACGTATTCATGATTTCGATTTAATGAAAATGTAGAAAAAGTAGAAGACTTAATTTCCTGACAATTAGTTAACAGAATACACAGCTATATCAAGTCATGACTCCCATATTTTCAGTACAAATCGCTGTAAGAGCGCCGATCCAGTTCCAATATTCAAGAAGCAATAGTGCAGAAAATACCAGAAAAAACATTGAACAGAAACTGATGGAAATTTGCAGCATAACCAAAGACGGCGTGACACCAGAGACACCAAAACATTTCACATCATTGGTTTACACAATGAAGGCAATGCAATTTGAGGATCTGAAGACAGTTTTTCAAAAAATCAAAAGTAATGAGATCTGCTCAGGCAATAACGATAGAGTCAGGTAGGAAATTTGTTAACTTTGTTTATCAATTAAAAGACATTATCATATAACGATAAGTAATTAATAGAACGAACATATTTTTGCAGTCGAGCTCAAATTAAATTAGAATGAATGAAACACGGTTAGATATAATTGACATTTCATTTTGTATTGCAGCAAATTCTTCCTAGATGCTATTCCAGTGACTGGAACCATTGATAGTCTTAAAATGATGGTCCAACTCCTCACAAGAGGCCAGGTGAAAGGTTTAGAGGCCGACATGTGGATGACATCACTTTCCTTCATGCAGAATCCATCTATTGATATGCTTGCTGAAGTTAAGGTAACTAATTTATACTGCAGTTGAAATATAATTCAGTTTTACTATTGTCTTACTGTCGTCACGAATACTTTTGATACTACACGATATATTTAAAACACTAAAATAAATACGTCTTGTTGATATTTTCAGTCTCTCCTGACCATTAAAACCAACCAGGAAAAAGCCATGTTGTCAGTGAGCTCTTTGGTGCACACCGTCTGTAAGAATAATCCTAGCTGTGGAAACCTGCTAGAAGTGAAAAAGATTATTGCCCTACTAGAAAACAACATTGCCTCGTCATGCAAGATATCAGACAATACATTCCAGACGGTGAGCGGTTAGACACATATCTTATACATAATGCATTTATACATGGACAGTATTTTTCATGTTGTCGGTAGGCGGTTCAGGCTTCTGGTGGTCAGGCGACACGTCAGATAGAGAAATACAATGTCAGAAGTTAATTTTTTGTATTATTGTTCTTTCTAATTTGATATTGATGTCATCGATAAGTGAATCTTCCACAAATAAAATAATTTAAAATACAGACAATAATTTATACAGATATGTCATTGCATTATTGCAGAGTTTGTTAGCTTTGAAAGCAATTGGTAATGCTGGATTCGGAACAGGTGTCATTCCAACATTGATCAAATGCATTAAAAGAACAGATAATCCAGTTGAGATAAGATTGTCGGCTATTGAGGCCTTCCGTCGGATACCCTGCAAAGCTGATGTAAGTATATATTACAAATTGGTTTACATAATTTCATGTTAAAATTTTGATAATTTTATGTTATTGTTGTTGTTGAACATGAATCCATGAGCCTCAGTCAATGAGATAATACAGTGATTTCAAGTCAGCGACTTTAACCTGTCGAGCACGTTGGCGAAAGTTTTATGTTATTCAATTGAAGTATTATCTGCATTTTTAGTAAATAAATGTTTTAATCTTTCAGAAATCTATGGTACTGTCTACGTTTACTGACATCGAGGAAGACTCTGAAATCAGGATTGCAGCCTACAAAGCCTTAATGGAGTGCCCATCCGACTATGTTCTAAACAAAGTAAAGGCCACTTTGGGGAGAGAAGAGGTAAATCAGGTCGGTTCCTACGTTTGGTCACACCTTACCAACCTCATGGAAACATCCGATCCACACAAACAGTCGATGAGATCTATTCTAGAAGATGAAACATTACAAAAGGAATTTGACATGGACAAAAGAAAGTTCTCAAGAAACTACGAGAAGTCTCTATTTATCGAAAAACTTAATACTGGAGCCGCAGCTGAAGGGGATCTTATCTGGTCATCAAAATCTTTTATTCCAAGATCCGCAATGGTTAATTTAACAGTTGACTTGTTTGGTAACGCAGTTAACCTCTTTGAAATTGGTGGTCGACTTGAGGGCCTTGAATACTTCCTGGAATCCTACTTTGGACCAAGTGGTTACTTTAGCGAGAACGGTGCTCCAGAAACAGTGGAGGAAACTGCAGTAGATGTTATCAAGTCGGACAAAGTCAAACGTATGGACAAAAGGGTAAGTCTGTTCAAGATTTACAACTTGTTACTTACACGAACTTTACGTCTGTCATATATTGCTATGTTGTATATATGTTATTTGTCACAAGTGTAAAATTGTCAATGTGAATCATTTTTATGTTGGTAGAATAAACGTGACATGGAAGAACTTCGTGGATCCTTGTATCTTAGAGTATTTGGCAATGAACTTCGATATATGAACTTCCAAGGACTAGACTCGCTACTCCCACAGAACAATTTTAACATTCTGGATATGTTAATGAAACTGAGCAAAGAAAACGAATATCAATATACCCACAGCTCAATGTTTATGGATAGCTCAATGATAGTACCAACAAGCTCTGGTTTTCCTCTTAACCTCACTTTGAATGGAACTGCTACCGTAGACTTGAAAGCATCTGGTAAAATGGATGTCATGAAGCTAACAAGCTCGCCACGAACACTTGACGTTCATGGAATAATCAAACCCAGGTAAAAATAATTTCGTTACATATTTTTATAATTTCATTGTTTTTTTGTGTGAAATGTTCTGTCCAATATTTACACATGTTGCTGAATATAAATTTATGTTTTTATTTGCATTAAATCAATGGAAATCAAAATGTGTTTTTGCACACTTCACAGTTTTAAAGCATTTATACTTGCGCTGAAAAAACTAATTTCCTGCTTATTTACAATATATATTAGTTTACTCATATTCTGTTGTTTCATCTTTCAGTGGTGCAGTTGTTGTATCAAGCATTATGGGAATTGATGCTCTTGATACACAAGTTGGGATAAAGATGGTTTCTACTCTCCATACAAGTACCTCAGTTCAAGGAAAAGTTTCACTTGCAGAAGGAACCATTCTGAATGCTGAATTCGACCTCCCTGAAGAAAAACAGGAACTTATAAGTATCAGGTTAGTAGATTAGAATCTAGATATAGATAAAGTTTTTGTACTGCTTAATTTAGTAAAGGTTATGTTTAAAGTTTTAGAAACAAGTTGTTGCAGTATAACTTTGAACTATTTTCAGCTCTTCTTTCTATACCGTACACCGCCATTCAGAAAAGGAACAAAAAATGATAACAGAAAACCGTCAGGAATACAACGCCTGCTCTGAGAGCAAACTTGCTAAGATTACAGGCCTACAGCTTTGTGGAGAACTTAGCTTCCCAAATGCATCTCTGGTAGAAAACGCACCATATTTCCCACTTACGGGACCAGTCAAAGCCGGCGTGACTCTCTACAAGCGTGACAAGAAAATGAGAGGTTATAAATTGCAGGCAAGATCAACACATGTAAGTAAATGTTACTAAGGCTTATCAGAGTTATATGAAGATCGCTTCATACGTACTGGCTATTAAAGGAAATAATTCGAAAAAAGTTAGCTGATTCTGTAAATTCTTAAAACACCTACGATGATTTCGATATACAATGATATTATTCGCATATCTCTGATACTGAGTTCCAATTTCAGACTGCCGATGAAAACATCATTCGTCTAGACTTCTCAACACCTAACTCAAACATTGATAGACATTTTGGTTTAGATCTAAATCTCAACAAAGTACAAGGAGCCCTAGATGTTAGTTTCAACTCGCCATGGAAAAAGGCAGACTTCAAAGGTAAAATTGTTTACATTCAATAACTATTTCTTATGCAATCGTCCGCTTATGGCATGATAGTGATGATATGTTGACGCGCACAGTCAAATCACAATTTCATTTTTTTAAATTTAGGAACATTCCAGAACGAGAAATACAACAAGGAAATCAGTGGAAAAATGAACTGGGACGGGTCTGTTCCTTTTGATGTCAAGGCAAATTTACAGTCTGCAAAATCTGGACCCGGTATGACGTATAAACCGACAGTAAAAATTTCTATTCCGGAAAGGAAAACAATTGAACTAGGTGGTTCAATTAAATATGCACCCTTGAAGTACTTTGAAACAGACATATCTCTCAGTGGAATTACGGCTGCTCCGATCTCAGTCAAAAGTAAGTAAAATAAGTAATACGCATGGTTAACGTATAAGTTATAAACATGAAGCTTGGAATATACCTGGTAATGTTCAATAGAGGAAATAGAAAACTTTAGTTTATTAAAAGAACATATATCTCAGAAGATTACATTTACTTCCTATTTAAGATTAAAGACTATATAGTAATGTTAATGTTTGATGACATTGTAGCAAAGTATTTCTTTTCCTTCTTTGGATTTAATTGAATCGTTTTCATTCAGCATCTATTCAGAACAAGGACAGGATTATGAGTGCAAGCGCCAGTATGGAGTTTTCTCCAAAACAGGTGTACTTGGCAGAGTCGTCAATGCAGACAACTGAATACAAGAAAAAAGTCGTGTATAAGTCACAGATATCCGTTCGCACGCCGACACAAGAAGTATTAGCATTTGGTGGAACTTACACAAATGTATATGGCACAAACATCGAGGTTGACATGGTGCTTGACAAAATCGTTGAAAAGCCAGTCATACTGAAAGGTTAGTTGTATTATAATTCATAAGTTCTGTATATGTCAAATTTATTACAATACAGAAGCCAGCAACACATGTAAATGGTCTATTTTCTTGTTTTAATTATTTTGAGATAGAATGCAAATATATGATTTATTCTACGTTATGTTTGTATTTCAGCCAATGTCCTTACAAAACAATATCGAAGAGGACGTCTGCAGAAGATTGTCAAAGTGGATTTCAGATCAAAAACGATGGATATCAAAATGAAAAACAAGTTCGACAACAGGAACGGCAAGACCCTGTCTACCGATACTGACCTTACATACGTTATTCGCAGAATTGCTAGAGATAACATAAAACTGGTTACTAAACTTATCAACTTAAGCAGTAAATTACTTACGAAAGCAAGATGTTCCATGTAAGTTTTAGAAACAGTCAGAATTCACGTATATTGAAGTCTTCTTTTTATCTTAGAATTATATATTTCTTCGACACTTCCTTAGCCCACGCATGCCTTTATTCAAATGACGATAATGATAGATAAAATAAAATGACAGGTTATTTCAAAATGAGGTGTAACTATCGTCGTTTTCTAATACGCAAGATAAAACATTATATTTTACTTTACATACTTCAAAATTACAAGGCTTCATATAACACCGTTGATCGAGTATTAATGCTCCTACTGATTCATCTCAGTCGTAATATTTATGAAATTTTTCAGGAATTTTGCATCTAAACGCTATCCCGTTGCAAGCATGAAACTTATCAGCAATATCAACCACAACCAAAGACATTCTGAGGTTGAAGCAGATATAGCATATGGACCAGATTTCAAGGACACTAACAGGCAAATCAGCATCTATATGTCTGTGGACAGAGCAATTAAGAGTTTGATGGAAGCATCCGCAACTCTCAATGGAAAACTCCTCGTTGGCAACGTAAGTTGATCTTTTTACATTCCTGCCGTGTAACTTTTGTTTTGATATTTAGCAGTAAAAGTAAAAATATTCGATCTATAAATGCCATTCCGGTTTAAAAAGAAAAGAATATATTTATCAAATGTGAATAAATGTGGTACTATTGATAATAGTCCTATCCCTCAAAAAATCATAATACTTTGCATAAAGTACTTAACTTTTAAATGTTTGACCTTTAGGACTTCCGAATTATTACGAAGTTGGACCACTCACATGAGCCTAAATCACTGGATTCAAACGTCATGCTTCGTTTGAATAAAGAAGCTGTTTCATCAAGTATTAGTTTGAAGGACACATCAAAAGACCTTAAAAATCTTTTTGGTCAACTTGAGATTGAACTTCCCGGAAAAAGCATCGCCGTTTCACAACTTATCAAAGAAAATTCACCAGACGATTATACAAGTACTATGAATGCAAGATACGGAAAATCAAAGAATACCATTGTAACCTCATGGAAAAAGATTTCTCCGTCGGCCCTCACCATCTCTTCCGATATCAAACTTAATTCCGTTGATCCAATACAAATGGATGCCGAGTATTCACTAGGACAAGGTTCATACAAACTCGGTGGTTCAATCAAGAAGGCATCATCCAGGTATAGTGCAATGGTAACATCGCAAGTAGACATGGGCAAATTTGTCCAGATTTCAACTGATCTCGAATGTCCGACCAGACATATCATCAGCAACTTTGAAGGCACAAAGTCAGGTAACAAGTTCACAAGCCGGGCTGACATCCGCTGGAATGCAAACAGAGATGATACTCAGCGTATAACGATCAATGGCAATAGTCAAATGTCAGGGCTTGCCAATGTTGAGGGTTCATTAACAGTCCAATATCCAAGCAGGACCATCGCTTTGAACATTCGCAATAGCAAAGGCAATAAGTATGCAACACACATTGACCTCCAGTGGGAACCAAGCAAAATCATGACATTAGACTCCAGCTTCGGTGACTACACAAAACCTGAGACCCGAGAAATTATAGGTACTATCAAGCTTAATACCCCTTTCTCGTTGATAAAATCAACGGACATCACCCTGAACCATCAAATAAATTCTGACATGTATCAAACCAAGTTCGACGTTAAATGGAATCCAAAGAATACTCTTTCTAGCACTGTGACTATAAGAAAACCATTATCACTTAGAAGTATAAACATGGACTTTATAGCTAAAGCCCCAGCACTAGGATACAAGACTATCCAAACATCACTTCAACACAACATTAAAAATGGTATGTCCACAATCGGGAAACTGACTCTGAACAAACAATCAGTTCAAGTTGACTTGTCCCTCACAAACAAAGGTGACGACAACACAACTGATGTAAAAGGTCAGATAGATGTTAAAACCTCATTCCGCCGGCTAAGAACTGCGACCATTACATTTTCGCATAGAAATAACGGAAGAATAATCGATTCCAGTGCACTTTTGAAGTACAATAAAAAACAAATGGGTGTAGAGGGTACATTGAAGACAAGACTAAGTGGCTGGCAACTGAACAGTAATGGTGACATTATTATTTACCTACCATCTGATAGCATCAAAGCTGCTTGGGGACACAAGAATACCCTTTCCGAAATGACAACATCATCTGAAATTACTTGGGACAATAAACGCATCTCTGTTAATTTCAATGGACTGCAAGATCTCAGTCTCCCCACAGGAACTCTGTCTGCAGCTTTGGAAATACAGACTCCATTCAACGTATTAAGAGATGCTGTTTTCCAGCTTAACCATCTTCACAAAAATGGCCAGATTGATTCTACCTTACAGGTCACTAACAACGGAAACAGTATAATGACAATAGAAGTCAAGTATTTGAGAGAAAATGGCAAATTAAAATCAAGATTATCTGCTTCCAATCCATTATATGATGGTATAGTATCTGCAGTTCTGAATGCTGATTATGAAAACCCTCAAAAGACAGGCCATTTTGAATTGTCGTTAACGCCACTACAAACACTCACTTTTGATTGCTCGTATAATAAGAAGTCAAATGGTGATATGGACACATCACTAACCGTATCTATTCCTAACAAACAACCCATAGAGTTTCTCGCATCTAGAGAGAAGCAAGGAGCCTCTGTAGAGTCGACAATTTCTTGCAAATACGAAAACGACAAAATAATTCTTCTAGAAAGCGTACACAGCACAGGCGCAGTTAAACAACTCAGACTGAAATTTACATCTCCTTTTAACAATCCATATACAGTTGCAGGTGAGATCCAGTCTTTAAGAAATAACATCAGGGTAGGTGCCAACATCGAGGCAGAACCATTCCTCAGCAGATGGTCTATATCGGCTGGTGTAGATACTTCAAACGGTGTCTCTGGAAACCTAAAGGTGAATACGCCATATCAAAACATTCCGTATAGCCAGATTTCAGTTCTAAGCGAAGTAGTTGATGGTTCACGACAGTCGTCGATCGTTGTAGAATATGTTCCAGGACGTACTCTAAAATTGACCAACATGTTCCTCTTTAATTCGTACAGAGATATGCAAACAACCGTGGAATTATCAACACCTTTTGAAGCTCTTTCATACACATCTGCGGCTTTCAGACATCAGGGTGACTTCTCGGCGTTTTCGAATTATGTTGAAATCGAGTACAAGGAAGCAAAGGCATCCATAGAATCGAAATTTTCTTCGAGGAGTGGCATTCAGGCCTCTGTTAATATAAAATCACCTTTCGCACAAGACATATCTGGAATTATTAGACATGATGGAAACATTAACAACTTTGTTAGTCATGGTGAAGTCACGTGGGGAAAGACAGTATCGGGAGATTTAAAACACGAGGGATCACTCAAACGGTTTTCAAGCAGTGCCAAACTATCTTGTGATAGTGTCAGCTATTCCGGAAACATCAACTTCAGCCGTCAACCAAGAATGGTCACTGATATATCTATTGATACACCAATACCAAACTTTGAGAGTATTAGATTTTCACATTCTCTTGAAGGTGGACTTAAACGATTTTCGAACCATGCAGAACTTTCAACGTCTGGCTATGGATCTCTATCTTCAGATGTGAGAGGTGATTTTGAAACAACTGTTTCTTTGATTGCCTCTGCACAAACACCTCTGAAAAGTTTTAGAGACATGAAAATTGTATTTACACATGAAGGAAGTCTTTCTCGCTTTTCAACCAGTGCTGAATTTAAAAACGGCGAGTCTCTTTACTCTGGAGATGTGAAAATGAATGCTGAAACAAATGTAAATTTTGAAGCAACACTTAAAACACCCTTCAAGAGTTGCAAGGTAACAAGATTGTCCCTGACAAAAGAAGGAGCTTTGAATAACTTAAAACTCCACATCGAGACCCAACTGAATAAAGAGATATCCGAATTGGACTTGATCTGCAATACACAGAAGAAGTACGACATTGATTTAACCATCAGGAGTCCATACACTAAAACAATAAAGGCGTCGTTAGATCACTGGGGAAATTGGAAGAAATTCTCAAGCAAGCTCGATATACGCTCTGGGAAAATTAGAGTCTTGTCGAGTGTTAGATTCGCACTTAAGCCCACGTTTAATGCAATGCTTTCAATCAAATCGCCGTTTGCTTACCTAAAAAATCAGCAATTGTCTCTTAAACATGCAGGTAGTTCCAATAGTTTCAAGTGCAATATGCAGTATAAATGCAACGGGAAAGCATATTTCGGTGATGCCTCCTTCCACAATTTGAACACTATGAATGCCGAACTGAACCTGAAAGGTCCTACTTTCCGACCAATAAATGTAGCTGTTTTGCATGAAGGAAAAACAGCAAACTTCAAATCGTCTGCCTCCATGTCAATGGGAAAGAAAACTGTTCAAGTAAATGCAAATTTCAATGTAGTCAAAGGTATTAAAGGAAACGTAGGAATTGTGACTCCATTTGAAGGATTTGAATCAATCACTGCTGCCGTATCCCACACCGGAGAACCTAACAATTTGAAGAGCCATGGTGAAATCACACACAACCGTAAATCTGGACAGGTAGATGTTGTAATAGACACAAGACGTGATGTGTCTGTCGATATTTCTATAACAACTCCTTTCAAAGAATATCGTGATATGACTTCTTCATTGAAATATCAAGGAACCATGAAAAATTTCAGTACTTTGGCTTCGTTCTCAGTTGCCGGTAACTCTGTCGAGGGACAAGCGTCTTTCCAAACAAGCCCATCTCTTTCTGGTAGCGCATCATTAAAATCAAATTTTGAAGCTCTTGACAGTTACGACGCATCTTTCAATCACGAAGGTAACTGGAGGAAATTTAAATCGGACGGAGAATTCAATATTGGATCTCAAAAAAACATGGCTACAGTCTCATTTGATTCTACAAATGGCATTGAAGGAAGATTTGGCCTAACCTCACCATTGGTAAAGAAGACGGATGTCCATTTCAAACATTCATCAAACGACGATTCCCTTCACACAAATGTTATGATGGCACAGAACGATGCAAAGCAGTACGGCTTCCAGTTGGATTTGAGTCGTAAACCAGTCAGTGGAATAGTTACTATAACAACTCCACATAAAGGATTTGAGTCAACAGAACTCTCTTTACATCATGACGGCACGGCAAATGACTTTAGGTCAAATGTTTTATTTGATGTGTTGGGAGAGAAATATGAAGGTGAAATCGTATTTGAGGCATCTCCAGACATGCAAGTTTTGCTCACACTTAGGTCGCCAATGTCTAAGGACATTAAGATAGTCATGTCTTACCAAGGTATACCAACAAACTTTAATTCTAGATTTAATTACCTATACGGAAAGGAAAGCAATATGCTAATTGAGTCAAGTCTCAATATTGCTGGACCCTATTCCGGAAATGTTCAATTAATTTCTCCATTAATGAAAAATATCAAAGCATCATTCAGCCATAATGGTGGTTTCAAATATTTCAAATCCGAGGCTCAAGTAGTGTTTGCTGGAAAGAAAACCGATCTTCTCGTAAATCTTAACACCAATCCAGAAATCGAAGCTACTTTACGTTTTTCGTCACCACTTACAAAAGAATTCGATGTCAAGTTTAGCCATAATGGACCATGGATCAACTGTAAATCTCACGGTGCTGTCACTTATGGTGGTCAGGTACATCTGAATATTGACGGGCAATTTAAATATAACACTGATTTGAATGGAGATTTCAAGATGTCTACATTAATTCCTGGATTTAGCCAAATTTCAACTTCCTTCAGCCACAGTGGTGACCTATCTGGCTTCCAGTGCCACGCTTCGTTTAGTCTTGAAGATCAATCTGCAAGTGGAGATTTCAAATACAGCCCGACCGAGGCAAACATTGCTATTTCGACTCCATTTATGGGGGGCATTGACGGGTCATACACATATAGCCCAAGCGAAGGTAACGTTCGTTTATCGACTCCATTTATGCAAGACATCCGAGGATCCTATAAGATAAATGGGAAACTTCTTAACTCTGCATCTAAAGCAGAACTTTCATATGGACGTAAAGAACTCATTAAAGTTCAAGGAAACATGAATTATCCACATTCCGGAGAAATATCCTTGCAAACACCTGTAAAAGGAATCGAAAACTCACGCATTGCTCTGAAACGAAGTGGTGATATTGGTGGTAATGTTGTATTAGAACTGAATGGCAAAACACATCAAGGGGATATTTCTATTAACACAAATAGGAAAGTTTCTGCATCATTTTCGTTAAACTCACCTTTGATGCCACAGATGTCTACTAGTATCGACTTCAGTGGTAAATTATCAAACTTCCGGTCTCATGCTGACTTCACATTACAAGGCAACAAACATGCAGTGGATGCTCAATTTTCAATGAAAGACAAGATAGAAGGAAACATTTTAGTTACATCTCCTCTTGTCTCCGATCTTTCTTTAAGTTTCAGTACTAACACAGATCTCAGGAACCTCGTCTCTTCCATAGATATTTCTTACGATTCTAAAATGATCTTTAGCGTTCATTCTACGTTCGACAACAGTTACAGAAAGGCATGTACAATTGACATAACAATTGTAGACAATTCGGTTGATGCCGCATTCACTTTCGATGGAGTAGTAACTGATTTTAATGCTCACGCAGAGGTTAATGTAAACAACATGAAAACTGAAGGAGATGCCACTTTCAGTATTAAACCAATTTCAGGAAGCGTTTCCCTGAAGTCAATATTTACAGAGCCACTCAAGGCAGCTTTTAATTTTGATGGCAACAGCGAAAACTTCAGTGGGCATTGGGAATTAACAGTAAAAGATGCAAAAAGTGAGAGCGATATTTCGTTCGGACTGAAACCTCTGAGAGCTTCATTTGCATTAAAGTCACCGATGAAAGATGTTAGATTGACCTTTTCTTACGACGGATCGCTGGGTAACTTCAGATCTCAAACCGAACTTAGTATTGATAATCAGAAAATGGAATCCGATATTGTCTTTAATATTGAAACAGCTATTGAAGGAAGTGCAAGTTTACACTTACCTGAGAAGGAACCAATGAAAGTATCATTTGAGCACAAATACCTTGCAGGTAACTTGAAAAATCTTCTGTTTATTCAATACGGGCGAAACACATTGGCAAGTTCTGAAATTACATTTTCCAGTAACCCAGTTAAAGCCACTATTTCAGTTAAATCACCATTTGAAGGTTATAGAACTGTGTCTGGTCTTTTCAGTCACAATGGAGAAATGTTGAACGTCAACAATCAAGTTGAAATTGTAATTGAAGATCAGAAATCCCAGGGTGACATGTCTTTCAATTTCGGATCAAAAATGGAAGGAAGAATATCAGCTAGTAGTCCCTTTTTCCCTTCAACAGATGCTAAGTTTGAATTCTCTGGGACACTACGTAAGTTTTCAACCGATGCCGCATTCAATTTTGCCGAGGACAAATACTCGTTTGAGGCTTCTGTTGACAGTACGGCAGGAATTGATGCGTCGGCGACATTAAATACACCGATTCAAGGTTACAGAACAATGACATCAAGACTTACACATTCTGGTCACTACCCAACGATAAATTCATTTGTACAGATGAAAACAGGCCAAAGAAACTTTCTCACAGGAAGTGTTAAAATTGACAATATTGATGGAATAAACGGCAAACTCTCTTTTCAGTCTGTTATGACACCCACAGTTCAGATCAATATTAAACATAAAGGGATTATTTCAAATTTTAACACAAATGCTGAAGTTCGGGTAAATGGGAAACCTGTTTTGGCAAGCATCGGATTTACAATGACACCCTCTTTATCAGGATCAATGACCCTTACCACTCCATTTACCAGCCCAGTTGCTGGATCATTTGATCTGAAATCAGGAAATAACGAAATTACATTACATGCAGAGGGAAGTCTTGACAAACAGTCAATCATTGGTGACGCAACACTAGAATACGGCAACACTATCGGCGTAACCGCGACATTAAAAACCCCATTGCAAAACTTTGAGGTATTGAAAGGTTCATTTAAGCTTCTTAAGGCTTACAAAGGGTTCACAAGCAATGCTGAGATTGAGGTAACTGGAACGAAAATAGAAGTTGAAGCTACGTCAAGTTGGAGAAAAGAAGTTACAGGATCAGTTTCAATCAAGACTCCATACAATTCATTCAGACGATCCTCCGCAGACTTCAGTATAAGTGCAATTTTCCCTAATATTGAAACAGAAATGAACGTATTGTATTCTGGTCAAAAGTACTCTGTCGAAAGTGCAGTCAATAATACCAATGCCCATATGATGATAACAACTCCTTATGAAGGATTTGAAGATCTGAGCGCAACATTCAATTACGAAGGCAAGAACGACAACATGCAGGCAGAAGCAAGAGTAATATATATGACAGGAAAGGAAGTGTTTGGTTCATTCAAAAACTTGATGAATAATGACCGTCTTCAAACCAAAGTAAAACTTGAAACACCATATACCGAAGACATTTCCATTGATTTTGAATTAAACGGAATTCTTACTGACTTTACTAACACCGTGATTTTATCAATGGGTGATGCAAACGCAGCTACTTCGACTACAACCTTTAAATTCGGTGAAACGTCGCTTGACTTTGATACAAACCTCAAAACCATACTGGCTGGATATTCAGATGAACAAAGACTAAGCGTATCATACGACGGAGATATTCCAAACATGAAAGCATCTGCTAATGCAAAATTCCTTGGAAGTTATTTTTCTTTCGATTCTTCTTTTCTAGTTGATGACAGTATCACTGGAATGCTTACTCTTAAGACGCCTATTGAGCATATTAGAGACGTTGCTTTCAGTTTTGAACATGCCGGATCTTCTAGACGTTTCTCAACTAAAGCAGAACTACAGTACGACATAAACAAGAAACTTGAGGGATCAGTTCAATATATTAAATACGGATGGAGGCGACTTCAGACTTCAATAAACCTTAAAACACCCTTTGCTGGCTTCGAAATGTCAAAGGCGTCGTACCGTCACACGGCTTCTGTTGATAGCTTTGAATGTGACGCTGGTTTAACTTTTATGAACAAGGACTTTAATGGTAATATCCGTGCGTCTATGGAACCTCTCAGTGCATCCGTTTCTGTTACAACACCATTTTCTGGTTTTGAGCAAATGAGCTCTGACACAAAATTGATATACGACACGGGATCATTCAACGTCGAAGCAAACGTTCAGTACATGCAAGGTAAAACGATTTCTCTTTCATCAAGCGCAGATGTTACTTCAAGACCAAAGATAGCAAACATCAAACTGACAACACCATTTAAAGGATACGAAAATTCTGAGATCACATTGACAAACAATGGCAATTTCAGGAATTTCGAGTCCGCCATGACATTATCTTCAACATTTATTCCTTCAGTACAAGCACAGGCTAATATGAGGTATGTTTCACTGACAGACATTGAAGGATCAATTTCTTTCAGCAGTCAAATTAAAAACTTTGAAAGTTTGAAATTAGCAGTGAAAAATATTGTATACCGAGAAAGCCGAGGTACACTTTATACTCAGAAGCTCTCTGCAATGTACAATGGAAACCGCGTTGCCGATATGGACCTTAGTACTATTATAGGTGATAAGAAATCTGCGTCATTTCAAATGCGCTCACCGATGACACTGTTTTTTGAAGTTAGCGGTTCTATGGTAAAAAAGTATGAAGCTGCATTGACAATAACCAAAGATATTAGAAATACTAATAACGGTATGAAAATCACCGGTATCTTCGATCCCGTAACAAGTGCAGTTTCAATTAAACACACATGTCCGTGGAATAGTATTTCTTTCGATGGCATTTTCGACAAATATAATACTAAGATTGACTTGATCAAGAATGGCATACGTTATGGATATGAAATGTTAATGTCTGACACGAATGGACAAATCAATGTCATTTTGCCAAGCAGAAGCCTGCAAGTCAGTGGATCACAAGTCTCTGGTACAACAGAAGGAGCATTCATGTGGGACGCAGACAGAGATGAAACGAAGAAAATAGGCTTCCGATCAGTCTTGAGACCGAACAGAGATTCAATGAAAGCTGATGTTACTGTAATGATGCCAAGCATTGGAAAGGTACTTTCACTTTTATTAAAGGGGCATACCCTATAACTGATGCCAAACTAAATTACCCTAAAAACATAGATAATAGAACATTCTTGAATTTTTGTTCATTGAACACATTATCTATGTTTCGAGAATATAATCTGCTAGATGTAGGGTATGTCCCTTTAAGCATTAAGTAACAACTTAAAAATTCTAGCTTTACTTTTAGTAATGAAATTTACTTTTATTAAATCATTTTAATTATAATTCTGTCAAATTTATCTTGAGTCACAGGATGATACATGTTCAGTGTGTTTTATTTCATTACTAGGAAGTACAGATCGATTCCCAGATGAGTGTAAACAAAGGCCGTATACTTTTTGACGGGAAAACTGAAATGACATATTCACGTGATAGCAGGAAGAAATTTACAATAATGTCTAGACTTGAGGACATCTCGAATAGTTTGGCATCCAAGAATTACAGTTTTACATTTGGCATCAGCCATCCTTACACTAGTGTTGATGTGCAGCTGTCATCACACTTTGGAAACTCAAACCAGAAAATGACCAGTGGCATCAATATGAAATACCAGACAGCCAGGAGAGAAGTCAAAACTGTCACAGTACATAGTGCACTTGACAAAGCTCGCAATGCTTTTTCAATAGACGTAAGTAGACATAACATTAAAAAAGTACATATAAGCCTAAGTAATACTGATTATTTGTTTTATTATTTTCATGTTTCAAGTTATTAAATAGAGTAATCTCAAACTCTAATAATAAAATTTATACTATTTTCTAAGGGATAGCTTTTCAATTCTGTTTTATTTCAACAGATGGACACTCCAATGAAGAAAATAGGAATCAATGGTAATGCGCAGACTGACTCACCATATCGACTTTCGTTGTCAAACAAATATGATGCCAAACGCCCACTATATACCGTGTTTTCATTTGACACAAACAAAAGGAGCGTTGACTTCCAGATGAACTACGATCTTGGTATGTAAAAGACAAAATATATGCTTTATGCAATTTCTGATTGTATCATTACTTTTCACATGTACGATCGTATAGCATTTACTTTTGGCAGTGTAAATTCGAATATTCTGTTAATTTCAGTCTGCATTATAACTTCATGACAGCACAATCTTTTACAATTCTTTCAGAAAACCCTGGTAGTGAGTTCCATCTCAGTGCAAAATATGTAAATAGTTCTGCTGTTGCTACGGAGATGTTCCATGTCGTGAACAGACAGAGAGTTACTGATGCTCTTCTCACTCTAAGACTTAACAGCTCTAGTCTTCTTCACAGCCGAATTCACTGGAGACCAGACGTGATCGACGATCTAAAGGTACCTTTATTTTGGAGGATAACACCATTAGGATTAAGACAATATCGCATGTGCAATTAGTCGCAATATTGTCTATAAACAGAAAATAGTTTCAGTATCTAAAGATTTTGTGCAAATATATATTATGTAACACTGAAAATAAATATCAGGTGTAATTACTTAAAACTTAAATTAGAATGAATGTGTTTGAATGCACATCGATTTCAGGGACGTTCTATAATAAAAAGGTCACTGTTGCACACAGTGTGCGTATCAATAGTTCACGACTTGCATTAATTGACACCCATAAACAGCAATATTGTAGCGGATTTTAAAGTGTTTTTCCTGCAATGCATTTCCCACAAATCTAAGAGTTGAAAGAGGTATTATATATATATATATATTTAAAATCTGCATTTTAGGCACTGTCAAAAAGACATATTACCAGCTATGAACGTCGCCTCAGAAATTTTGCCCATGTTGCATCGGATAACATGAAGAATGAGCTGAACCAGAAGGCTCACCTGATTGGCCAGTCTTTTATGGAGGAAGTTCAACCAATAACAGCTATCGCTGAGGAAAATATGGAAGATTTCGCAAAGATGTACGAAACCAATGAATATCACATCAGAGATATTGCAGATGCTGTCATGGAAGTCTCAAATGAAGCAGTGTGAGTTTAGAAAAATAGTTGTGATTTGTTGATTTGTTAAATATTAATACAATATAGATTTAGCCTCGTCCCTGTTGTTCTTGTCTTAAATTAAAACAAGAGTTTTTTGTTCGAACTATGATATTTTAAAATAGCTTTGTAGAAATGATATTTCAATAAACACATTTAAAAAGTACAATATCTTTTTAGGCGTAAACTTGCAGAGATGTCTGATCTTTCTGAAGAGCATATAAACATTGTCAGAGAAAAGTTGGAAGAGAGTTATTTGCGTTGTATGGAAAGCTACAGGGAAAGAATCAAGGTTAATATTTCATATTATCCCAAAATAAAGTTCATAGCAAAACCTTTAGAAATTCAGATATAAGTTGTTATGTGGAGGATTCCATCGCTGGAAAATGTTCTTATTCTCGGCAAATATCCATATTGGCAGTAAGCTTAACCGTGATATATTTAATCTTCTATAACCTTACGTTTTACTGTTGTACGTTGCACGTGACAGTCTGTTCGACTTGTCACTGGCCATAATTGTCAAAATATGTTGTAAATAAAAATACAAGATATTATTATTTTGGTTTTAATATAATACATGTGAAAAGGAATAAATTTAAATGAAGTTCGTCTAGAAATTTACTATATACGTATCCTAAATTAATAGCGATACATATTATAAATGTCCTTTTATTTTAGGTAACTCTGAAGAACATAGAAGAAACTATTGGCTACATGACATTTCAGTCAACTAGTATGTACGGACAATATGCCGGTAAATAAAATTCATTTAAATAAACGCGTATTTCTTTAAGTAAATAGGGATCATAAAAATGACCATTGCATATAGATACACATGCTTGTAGATATTCCAATACGTTTATGTTAACTACTGTACATTTATAAACAAAGTCTGCAAGACTGATTCTGTTTTGTATATACCGTACAATTTAGAATTAATTATATATATATTAAAACAAAATTAAACCGATAGAATATCGTCAGTTTCTCTGATTATTAACCACATGTGTATTTCAAGTTATTAACTTTATTTCAGATCATGTATACAATATTAGTAAACCGATCTACCAAAGTATGAGTGACAGATACAACAAATATGTGCAATACATGAACCAGCTCGACACTTCGGCTGTCTCTAATGTAGCCGAAAAATACACATCCGCCATTTATGGAGCACGTGGCATCATTAACTCAGGATTAGCATCATTCATGAATTGCGATCACATCAAATACGTAAAGTCTATCTCTGGCAGATCATATCAACAGGTAACTCGTATTATATATAGATAAATCATACCTGATGTATTTTGAAAATGTATTATAAATGAAGGATAGATAGGCCATTTGTAAATCGTGTTACTTTTAAGCTAATAAAGTGTAGATCTACAGTACTCGTATTTAGTGTCAATGAGATGTAAATATTGAAAGGTTCATGTAACATGCATTTACTTTGTTTTCTACAAAACAGTGTCAAAACGCCTACAAATACTGGGAAGTTCGTGAAAACTCAGAAATGGTAGCACGTGCAGTTGCTGATTGGATTGGAGAAGAAGTTGAAAAGGAAATCTCAGATGTTAAAGCTACAGTTTTGAACTTAATGAAATCAAAAACAACAGTTTATGATCCAAAGAACGGAAATATTCAGATGGAATTCCACCTACCAATTCCTTTGAAATCGTTGGATGTAATCCCTAAAGTTGATCTCATGCCATACATATCTAAGACTAAGTCCTACATACCAACAATGCCGTCATTGGCTCTTCCATCGACCGATGTTTCAACATGGCTACCGCCATTTGATGGTAATTATAGAATCTAGTTTCCTTCAACCGATTAATGAATTCTCTTTCAATGTGTTTATTAGAAGATTTCGTCGTTTTAATGTAAATATGTAATAGAACTGATAGAGATCTTTTCCAAAAGTCATCACTACTTTTAAAACTATTTCAAGACCCAAAACGGGTTACCCCGTTTATTCTTCTTGTCATTGGTTAGATTTGGGTCCAGTTTCAAAGTTTTTACATTTCTTTTAGCCATGGCGACAATCCAGGGAAATAAAATATCAACATTTGACGGATTGACTTATGACCTTCAAAGTAGCTGTACATTCATGCTTGCACGAGACTATGTCAATTCCAACTTCTCCGTGGTCCTAAACAAAGATGGAGACAACAAAACAATGATCATTGTCAAAGGCAGAACTTCCATCAAAATTTTCTCAAACGGAGAAGTATGTTTTTTAAAAATATTTATTAGTGTAATTTCTTGTGAAAATGTTATATCAATTTACATGTATATTTAACTTAGGATACGATGCTTATATAATGAGTTATATAACATTAGTCCATCTATTTGTAATTTACTTGTAGAATGTAAGTGCAGTAAGTAAATTCAATCTGATCTAGTGCTAGGAAAATAACTGTTTTTTAAATTTATTTTACAGGTCAGTGTAAATGAAAACCCCGTTGAACTACCCGCCATTCTCAATGACATAACCGCAACATCTCTTGATGGTCTAGTGACAGTTAGCGTTGCTGGACACCTTAATGTTGATTACTACAAAGATCTAGATACCTACATGATCAAACTAAATGGATATTATTACGGCAAGACAAACGGACTTCTCGGTTCCTATGACAACGAGTCTTCCAATGACCTGGTGACATCTTTTGGCCGACCTTCCAATTCTGTCGAGAGATTCGCAAAAACATGGGAGATCGGCACCGAACGCTGCCGATAAAATAGACTTTAAAATTTGACTGGAAACCAACTTTACGAGATTACAACGAGATTAAAAGATTTTTAGTTATTATCTATGTAATTAATCTTCAACTTACACTGAATATAACATAAACTGTGTCTTAACTTACTACACAGCATCTAAAATAATCTTTTTATATATATTTTGTATTACAGTAAGGGTCTGTTGGAAACATCGATTTGAATTAAGTTATATATGCTTGATGTGTCTTTGTCTCAATTGCTGTAAAATTGTATACAATTTATAAACCGTTTTCCAATGAACCAATTAAAAAATCAAAGCATACATAATTCTTATATTTGTATATAAAAACCAAGACAGTCTCTAGAAATTACAACTACAGTATTACTCTGTAACGCTTACACTGTCTCTACAATCGAACTTATGACCCATTCCAACATTTTGAACAGTGCAGATAGGTGAACAGAGAGATCATTAGTTAACTATATATCTATCTACAAATTCACTGTACCTGTATGGTCTGAAGTTTTATTTCGTACAACTAAAAATATTCCGAGTAGCACAAACTGAATACAAAGGCTTTTAGACCAAAAAATAAAATGTTCATGGAGACCATTTAAAAACAACACGTCCCTTGGAACTAAACTGGCCCTGTCCCCGGGGTCACTTGTATTACAAAGAAACATGTAAGAAACAAGAGGGCCATGATGGCCCTATATCGCTCACCTTAGTACAAGTCCACTTGCCTGGTTGGTGTGGTCAATTTTGACCCAAGAGGCAAGATTTGAACAAAGGAAGACCACTAGACAATGTTACATACCAAATAGGTTTTCCTATATACGTCTTTGAAAAACAAGTGACCCCCTGGTCGGGGACAATATTGACCACAGGGGTATAATTTGAACAAACTTTTAAGAGGTCTACTAGGCAATGCTACATGCTAAATATTTAAGTTCTAGGCCTTGTGGTTTCAGAGAAGATTTTAAAGTTGTTCCTTCATAAGCCTATGTAAAACTAAGTGACCCCCGGGTGGGGCAAATTTTGACCCGGGGGTCATAATTTGAACAATCTTGGTAGAGGTCCACTAGACAATGCTATATGCTAAATATCTAAGCTCTAGGCCTTGTGGTTTCAGAGAAGAAGTTCAAAGTTTTTTCTATATAAGCCTATGCAAAGCTAAGTGATCCCCCGGGCAAGGTCAATTTTGATCCGGGGGTCATAATTTGAACAATCTTGGTAGAGGTTCACTAGACAATGCTACATGCCAAATATCTAATCGTAGGCTTTGTGGTTTCAGAGAAGAAGATTTTTAAAGTTTCTCCTGTATAAGCCTATGTAAAATCAAGTGACCCCCGGGCGGGGTCAATTTTGACCCGGGGGTAATAATTTGAACAATCTTGGTAGAGGTCCACTAGACAATGCTACATGCCAAATATCTAAGCTCTAGGCCTTGTGTTTTCAGAGAAGATTTTGAAAGTTTTTCCTATTTTTTGCCATAGCAACCAGAGTTCTGCATGGAATGGAATTCTTTGAACAGTTTTGAAAGCTTCATGCAAGGAACATCCCTGCATAGTTTAATCAGCATTGGCCCAGTGGTTTCAGAGGAGATGTTGTTTGAATCAAAATGTTGACGTAGAAAAGCTCACCCTGGCAAAGCCAGGTGAGCTAAAAACATTTTTGTCAGAGATCGTAAGGTGCAGAGCTTAGATATTTAATGTGTGTTACTGCGTAGTGGTTCTTCACCCAGTTTGTTGTAATCAGACCCCTTGGGTCAATTTCGCCTTGTCTGTGGTATTGCTTTCTTCTTATAGACCGTACATTAGAAAAATATTAACTAAACATATTTTTGTTAGAAACAAGGCCAACAATAACAGTTAGTGGGATGATATGAACTTGGGGCAGTGTTTCCATTTCGTTGGAAATCGTATTGACTATGTGTAAGAAGTAATATACAAAATCATTTAACGCGCAAGTAAAAGTTAAAAGCTTTTTTTTGTAACTGGTTCACCCAAGCCCGGCTCACGAACTCCAGGGAGTAACGTCTGTGTTAAGACAAACTCTTTATCCGTGCGTCTGCCTGTACTGTTACACCTATTAAAACCCTGTAATTCTTTTCTGAAATATAAATAAGACTGTTTAAAGTCCGATGATCAAACTGAATTTGCTGAGATTAAATAATGAATTTACTGAAAGAAAGTCTTTAGAATTGTGTTTGCCGTAAAACGATGTTGACGTTTGCCTGACTTTCGTATAGCTAAACGAAGTATTGTCAGAAAGCATTTGAAAAAATTCTGCGCTACATGTACTTTCGATTTAAAAGGTAACGTTATGAATGTTTTTTTTTTTGTACAAAAACGGTCAATTTCGCCGACAGCACACTTGTCTTGGTAATTTAAGTGCAGAAAGTAAAGATCTAAATTGATCATGGGCCTTTAAATTGACCTGCAAAGTGTTCAATGTTCTTTTTCTATGTTATCTATAATATTAAACGGTTTGTTCTACACATATTTCTTTTTTACCAAAACATTTTTTAAACAAATTTTGACACTGAACGCCGTGAGAAGTGTTCACTGAACAATACCCACAGTGAACAATGATCAATGTGATCAGTACTTACTGAACAATGATCATGGTGGGTAGTACTTACTCAACAATACCGAGTAATACTCACTGAGCAATGATCAGGTTTCAAAGTTTATTGCATATGCAATGCTCACGGAAAAGTACCCACTGAACAAAGTTCACTGTGAGTAATTCTCTCTGAACAATGCAAATGTTGAGTAGTGCCCATGAAGTACCCACTGAACAATGTTCACTGTGAGTAATTCTCTCTGAACAATGCTCAGGTTGAGTAGTGCCCATAAGTATCCACTGAACAATGTTCACTGTGAGTAATTCTCTCTGAACAATGCTCAGGTTGAGTAGTGCCCAAAAGTATCCACTGAACAATGTCCACTGTGAGTAATTCTCTCTGAACAATGCTCAGGTTGAGAAGTGCCCATGAAGTACCCACTGAACAATGTTCAGTGTGAGTAATTCTCTCTGAACAATGCTCAGGTTGAGTAGTGCCCATGAAGTACCCACTGAACAATGTTCACTGTGAGTAATTCTCTCTGAACAATGCTCAGGTTGAGTAGTGCCCATGAAGTACCCACTGAACAATGTTCACTATGAGTATTTCTCTCTGAACAATGCTCAGGTTGAGTAGTGCCCATAAGTATCCACTGAACAATGTTCACTGTGAGTAATTCTCTCTGAACAACGATCAGGTTGAGTAGTGCCCATGAAGTATCCACTGAACAAAGTTCACTGTGAGTAATTCTCTCTGAACAATGCAAATGTTGAGTAGTGCCCATGAAGTACCCACTGAACAATGTTCACTGAGTAATTCTCTCTGAACAATGATCATGTTGAGTAGTGCCCATGAAGTACCCACTGAACAATGTTCACTGTGAGTAATTCTCTCTGAACAATGCTCAGGTTGAGTAGTGCCCATGAAGTACCCACTGAACAATGATCACTGTGAGTAATTGTCTCTGAACAATGCTCAGGTTGAGTAGTGCCCATGAAGTACCCACTGAACAATGATCACTGTGAGTAATTCTCTCTGAACAATGCTCAGGTTGAGTAGTGCCCATGAAGTATCCACTGAACAATGTTCACTCTGAACAATGCTCAGGTTGAGTAGTGCCCATGAAATATCCACTGAACAATGATCACTGTGAGTAATTCTCTCTGAACAATGCTCAGGTTGAGTAGTGCTCATGAAGTATCCACTGAACAATGATCACTGTGAGTAATTCTCTCTGAACAATGCAAATGTTGAGTAGTGCCCATGAAGTACCCACTGAACAATGATCACTGTGAGTAATTCTCTCTGAACAATGCTCAGGTTGAGTAGTGCCCATGAAGTATCCACTGAACAATGATCACTGTGAGTAATTCTCTCTGAACAATGCTCAGGTTGAGTAGTGCCCATGAAGTATCCACTGAACAATGATCACTGTGAGTAATTATCTCTGAACAATGCTCAGGTTGAGTAGTGCCCATGAAGTACCCACTGAACAATGATCACTGTGAGTAATTCTCTCTGAACAATGCTCAGGTTGAGTAGCGCCCATGAAGTACTCACTGAACAATGTTTACTGTGAGTAATTCTCTCTGAACAATGATCATGTTGAGTAGTGCCCATGAAGTACCCACTGAACAATGTTGCTATGACTACTTCTCCCAGACTTATGCTCAGTATGAGCATTTTTCAACCTTTGATAACCTGCCTTCTCGATTGGGATACGCAAAGTGGTTAGCAAGATAATTTTTGCATATAACATCAAACCTTTTAGAATAGTGTGTATATCAGATTCTAGTTACATCTTCAACCGTAGATAAATGTCAAGATATCAACAAATTGAGGTTTAACCATAAATGCCATTCTAAATAATTTTGAAATTGACCAGTTCAAATTTTGAAATATGAAACACAAAATTTGTTGTTTTTTTTCATGTTTTCATATCGTTTTCATTGTCCAAATACGTATCGTAAACGTATCAACTAGCAAAGGTAAAACATATCAAGTAATCCCAAAACGCCACCAAACACAGCAATCACCAACAATTAACACCTTACATTTCATTGTATACAATGGAAATTGAAATATACATTTAATATCGCAACTACTCAAAAGTTCAGCAAATGTGAAAAACTCCAATGAATATATCTTTTAAAACTGAAAAACTGTAGAGGCTGCACAGAACACTCATATCAAGATTTTTTTATAACTTGAAGGTGATCAATGTAGGAGATGGTGAGGGAACTTGGTCTCTTTAAAAAAGAAACCTGACACAGGCACAAGCAAAATGACTGGTCACTTTTATTGCATTGTGCTATTTACCATATACATTTGCCATCCATAGTTAGAAGCATGGTAGCGTGATGTTCGCATAACAATTTTCACTTCACTAAAGAGTATTACATATGCAGCATGTTTTTAGTACATGTGAGACATTTACAATGCAGATATTGCAATTTATAGTGTTATTGGTCTTACCTATAAAGAAACAATCGGATTTCAAGTCTAAACTTATATACATACAATAATGAGACACGTTTGCCTACATGGTTTGGCTTTAATGGTAAAAATGCAGGGAAAGTATTCCATAGGTCAAAATACTTATAAAAGTTAAGAATGAAAGTAAAATTAAGTACAAAAATACAACGAAATATTATTGTTCCGAATTTAGAAATATGAACGCATACAAAGTTAGAAAATTTGGTAAAGCAGATCCTAGAAAATACTAGAAGCTATTAATATAAACAATAAAAACCAAAACTTTAGTAAAGCAGGTACAAATGAACTGAAAATTTTTGTTTCAAAAAGGTAAATTTCAATGAGAAGTTTGCTAATAGGGAAGGCCCGGAAAGCGATACTACTGATGACATAACTTTTAATAACAACTGGAACAGCGAAATTTACGAAATTACTTTGTTAAGTTGTTCTCGGAAATTATTTACAACAGTTCTAAATAATCGTATTACAAAATATATCGAATCTAACAATTTTCTAAATAACTGTCAGTCAGGGAGGTGAGAAACTACGGCCCTACCCATCTTTTCTTTATTGTTGTATAAACCAAAACAAATTTATACACCATTGTAAAGCTGACATTCTGCAGTTAACGAATGTTTAAAAAAATCTAAAATCCGACTTCATTAACATTTTCTGTATCAATTTTTAACACGGTGGTTTTTTAAAAAAAATTAGCCAACATCGATTTCCGCATTCGGGCCTTCCGCAAGTAATCCTTTTTCTTTTGGTATAAACCAATATAGCTTACATACCGTTGGAAAGCCAACATTCACCAGTTTACGAATATGTAAACATTGCTAAAATCGGACGATATTTGTCTTTTCGACATTAATCTTTTTACGAAATTCAACCTCCATTTCTGAAGGTGGCAAATTTCGACCATACCCAATTATTTCTCAGCCATAAATCAAATCAAATCAAATCAAATTTTATTTATTGTCGGTATATCAGTACAATAAAAATTAGCTATGCACTAAGCTATTGACCGACTACATAAAATAAGTACATTACATGTATTAAACAAGGAACTTAATTGAATTTGAAAGTTGACATATAACCGGAGTCGCTTAAAACCTAATATATCGTTTTAAAATTATAATATATTCAACTAATACATCAATTTTTATCATTTGAATAATAAAAAGTGTAATTTAAATAAAAACTATTAAATAAAGACTCGTTTTCGGTAATCTTATTTGTTTTCGTTTTTTTCCGGTAAAATTTTGTTCAGTAATTACCGGTAATTTAGTAGTTTATATCCTAATAAGGCACACATTCAACACGAATTGCAATCCAAAGTTCACGTAACTTCAGCTTCTTGTTCTTTATGAAGTTTTCACCGTCGCTGTACCTGCAGATCGTGAAATTGCGCCGGACCGGTCAGTAAAGAGCGATTTTCATTGGTTCAGAGGTAAAGTCGATACGGCGAGACCCAGCAAGTCTGAATAGAATATACCTTGTTCGGTTAAAATCTGGTGCACTAGGTATTGCATAAACATCTTTTGTCAATTGTAGGAAAGGACCTGTGTGAAAAAGAGATATTTATTGAAACAAGAGATTTTTTGAAGATAGTGAAACATGTAAGTTTCAAGGTGCAAATCATTTTTGACAGTGGTTTTAGCTGTTTACTTGCTTTATGAATTATTATGTCTCCATTTCTTGCCTTGTCATAATTTCATCGGCTGCTTCATCAGTTCATTTAACTGTTAAAAAGTAGAAGATATCGTGGTTGTGGTGCAATGCAACACGATTTTCTTCAAGTAGACAGACATTTTCAGTATTTAGTTATATTTTTTCTGGAAAGATACGTTCCCTTTTTATTATTTACTTTTAAAACTGCAAAAACATTTGAAAAATATACAAAAATCTCAATCAGAAAAAAAGTTGCGACACACTACTGATGCAGCAAGTTTATTATATCCCCACGAACAAAGTTTGGGGGGAGCAGATATACAGAAGTCATCAGCAGGTCAGTTGGTCAGTCAGTTTGTATGTTAATTTTGTCAGACTGTTGATTTTGTGTCCGTTTCATTAGGTCCTGAACCCCCTGATGATTACACTGGCTTTTCTTGAAATTTGGGTCATATGTTCATCTTATATTAAGACGACGAAAATAACACATATTCCAAGCCTGTCGGCTCAAGGTTACACTTTTAATAGGGGTCCTAGGTTTTTCATGTGTGCTCAGTATCTCTTGAACCCCTTGAAGGATTTTATGAAACTTGGGTCAAATAATCATCTTATCAAGATGACATGCACAACCTATGTTCCAACACCATTACCTGAAGCCTTGAAGGTAACACTTAGAGGTCATTGGTTTTAGTGTCCCCTCAATTTG
This sequence comes from Saxidomus purpurata, assembly GCA_022818135.1. Classification (NCBI taxonomy): domain Eukaryota; kingdom Metazoa; phylum Mollusca; class Bivalvia; order Venerida; family Veneridae; genus Saxidomus; species Saxidomus purpurata. The sequence goes on along the minus strand of JAFMSR010000005.1, from coordinate 6,139,591 downwards.
AAAGATTTCCATGAAAGTTTGGTCAACTCTTTATTATGTTCATCTTATCAAGCACATGTCAAGGCAACGTGTAGAACCCATGTCCCACGCCCACTTGGACAAGGTCAAGGTCACACTTAGGGGTCATTGGTTTTATTTGTGTCCACTCAATCCTTATATCCCTTGAAGTGTGGTGGACGGCTGAATAAATTTTATAGGTTGTACAAAGTATGCTGTACCAATTTTCATCCACTCAATTTTTTTCCACTGCAGTGATCACTAATCAAGCGCTGAAAAAAGCCTCTATCTATAGATCTATCTTTCTTGGTGTGTCAGCCACAAAGATATATGAGTAGACTGAAATATAATATGAAAAAGATTAAAAGCAGAATGATCGATGCGCCAAACAGTCGCATTGAGCTGCTCTAGGGTAGGGACTAGTGGACATTGTTGAGGGGTAGATAGTTTCAGCGGTAGAAAGTTTTGGGGAAAACAAAATATTTATAGTAGCCTGTAGTTGCTGTGTTACTTTTAGTCTAACTATTTTAACTTCGAAGGCAAACAGATTTTACACGCTGTTAATTTGTAGTTGTTCGCCAGTAAAGAAAATCAGATGTATATAGATAAAATAGGTAAAATCGTTTAGCCGAATGAATTAGGCTATGTAACTTAAGGACTGAAAGTGGAATGTGCTGCGGAATAAGAGAACTACAGAACCAGGTTACGCCTTCAATTGGGATAGCAACCAGTTCATTATGGATTTTAAACTTTAGGGATAACCTGTTGTCAATACGCTACAGGTTAAGGGAAAGGAGCATGTTAGTGACACTGGATGTTTGACCAAAATCGCACTTTATCAATAGGGTGCTCTTCTCTGCTTTTAGTGCAATTATCAAATTATGATGCACGCTTAATTGATTGGCCACTGTCATCAATACATGAAGGTGTGAAAATACACTTCTAGCAATGCAATTTAAAACCCATGCCTGCTTGAAGTTTATACGCCCATAGGATTAAGTTCAAACTGGGAGGATGCTCTCCCGCTGTTGTGCCTCTGATGTCCCATGGCCGGACCACTTTTCAGGAGCTGACTAAGGCCATGGATATACCTGCAAATCTACCATGCGAATGCTTATCTGAATGACATCTTATTCATAGAAACACAAAAAGTCTGTTCTCAGATGAAAAGTGTGAAAATGTGCCAGTTTATTCTGCAGACCCTGTGAAAAGTATTGATCAGACTTTCACAACTATGGCCATAGGTTAATTGGCTAGCATTCTGTCATTTTTAGTGAATAGAATAGACATCTGGAAATCAAAACACTCCTTAAAGAAATCAATGTATAATGTAGTAGACAAAAAAATGTGCAGAATATAAGCATTTACAACAACATCAATGTGCAGAATATAAGCATTTACAACAACATCACTATAATTACGTATTATATAAACATGTAATTGTCACAGTTATTTTGAGCACATAATGGCATAAAAATTTGATTTGACACAACAGTCATGTAAAGAAAATAAATACTGACAGATTTGATATCAAAGGATTGAGATAAAAAATATCACAATTATGATATAGAATATCTGACACAGATATGAGTTAACGACATACATGTATGTGTTAGCACATGACTTTAATATCTGCTTCAGGGAAAACAATCTATATATGACATAGAGTACTGTTTCAAATTTTGACAGAAATATGCCTCATTTTAACATGGAAAAGTCCAATTCAGCAATTTTGCTAGGTCAGGGTTAAGTTATCAATCTGTCAGATTGATGTAGGTGAATTTTGTATTTTGTCTTATTTCTTGTAAGATCTGTTTGTAGATTGAAATAGTCATGCTCTTAATGAAGAGCATTCTACTCACAGAAGACTATCACATGTGCAGGGTTTCCACTGGCCCTTAATTTTTGTTGCCACAATTATTATATACAGAGTTATGCAATATATACAGCGGTATGCAAGGGGGGGTTCAGGGAAGGGTGTCCCCCCTCTTGGCTTTTTTTTAATTCACAGATAAGACACCATTTGAAGTGTGCTGAATACCTGTATATGCTGAATTACAACTTGTATTAAGGCTAGATATACACAATTATTTTTGTGGCCTTGGAACCTAATAATACCCTGTCATATGTATTGAACAAGTTTTTTTTTCTTAAAAAAATCAGTCATAGGCCCCTCGGAAATGTCTGGAAGCAAGCCTTTTAAACACATTTCAAAGCTTTTCCTGACATGTAGTTTGACAAATAAAGAAACAAAGTCTGTTGTACATGATAATTTGTAACAGTCACATCAGCATTTAATATTATTAGCTCTACCCAGGAACGTAGAATATATGTCGATTCCACGTTCCTGCTCTACCAACTTTATTTTAAAATGTTTTTTTACATAAACACAGTTAATCATTTTATTTTAATATGTAGTAAAATACAGTTGCTAGCTAAAAACATCGTATTTATATCTGTTCTTTGAGTCTTTATTACACTGTTTTCTTTGAAGAAATAAAAAAACGGGATCGTGAAAATAGGTGAAAAAAACGATTTTCGTATCACAATTTCACATGTAACTTACCAAATAATTGCAAGAAATCATTCTGAAATGATTTAATTGATAGAAAGTTACGTTTTTTCAAACAAGCTAACGGTACATTTATCAAATCTTCAAGTTTTTATACGCCCGAAGGGGACGTATTATGTTATCGCCTCGGTGTCCGTCTGTCTGTCCGTTAGCAATTTCCCTTCCGCTCTGTAACTCTTGAACCCCTTGAAGGATTTCGAAGAAACCTGACACAAATGTTAACCAGACTGAGACGACGTGCAGAAGCAATGTTCCGGATGGCTGGATTCAAGGTCAAGGTCATGCTTAGGGGTCAAAGGTCATATGATTTTGTTTCCCTTCCGCTCTGTAACTCTTGAACCCCGTGAAGGATTTCGAAGAAACCTGACACAAATGTTAACCAGACTGAGATGACGTGCAGAAGCAATGTTCCGGATGGCTGGATTCAAGGTCAAGGTCATACTCAGGGGTCAAAGGTCATATGACTTTTTTTCCCTTCCGCTCTGTAACTCTTGAACCCCGTGAATGATTTTGAAGAAACCTGACACAAATGTTTACCACATTGAGACGATGTGCAGAAGCCATGTTCCGGATGGCTCGCTTCAAAGTCGAGGTCAAACTTAGGGGTTCAAAGGTCATATGACTTTTTTCCCTTCCGCTCTGTAACTCTTAAACCCCGTGAAGGATTTCGAAGAAACGTGACACAATTGTTTACCACATTGAGACGATGTGCAGAAGCCATGTTCCGGATGGCTCACTTCAAGGTCAAGGTCACACTTAGGGTTCAAGCGTCATATAACTGTGTGGATATTGCTCTGCATTTGCTCTTGATTAGTGCTCTTGTTGCCCTTGAATTATCGAAAATTATGAAATTAGCCTTCTCAGCTCATAGTTCAAACAGGTGAATTAGCCTTGTCTGCTCTATAGTTCTAGCAGGTTTTACAAAACAAATGAACTGCCAGATACTGAGTTATGCCTCCTTGACGGGCGTATTTTGTGACAGTTTGGCACTCTTGTTGTCAACTTTTCAAGGGAAATTTTTCCGTCAAACAGGAAATATATTTTTGATTACAAAAAAGTGCCCTGTAACCTCTTTATGAATCTAACGATTTGTGATGCTCTAAGATTCTCAATATTAAACAATAAAATGCTTAAACTTGCTTGACAAAAGTTTATTAGTTGAATTATTACGAAGAACATTCCCGTCCTCGGAAGTCAGCACTTTTATTTCGGGCTTATTTAAATTAATTGTAGGTTTTTTTTGTGTTATAACATCTGCAGAATCCCGAGGGTTTCTAGCATAAATAGCATAATAGCATAACAAAAATCATGAAAATAAAAATGAAACGCTCTTATTATTCTAGCATAAATAGCATAACAAAAATCATGAAAATAAAAATGAAACGCTCTTATTAGTACGATGTTCATTAATGCGCGGGACAACGTCCGTGTTGTTAACGTCATATTTATGACGTCACCAGCGGTTTTTAAGCCCGGCACTGTTGACGCCGTAGATGATGTAAGGCTTGGGAGACAGGTCCATTGTTTACAATGGCCCTGTACTGCGCATAAATGAAAACGGGTTATAACAGTGCATGAATCTCCCCGTTAACACACGTTTTATCTCCTGTTAAAACACCGGCAAAATAGGCAAAAACAGCACATTTTATGCTAGAATATAAGTATTGAGCTACTATCTTCGATTCGACTGTGAAAAATGGCCGAGAATTTGGCAAAGAAATTTATTTAACTTTACAACATTATACCAAGACAATTTCCGTTGTGAACATAATTTACTATTGATATTGGGACGCCGAGGGTTAATCATTGTTCAGACGATCCGACTGTGAGAGAATTTTGCGTTAATCTTTGCACATGTGTGTTCCAAACATTGTAGAATGTTAATTCAGTTAATGGAAGGACAATATTATATAGAGCTATATTTGTTTTATCATTATAGTAGTTACAATGTAGGCTACGAAATGGTGGTATTTTACTTGGCCACACCTGACATCAGTTTACACGTATTTGAATCATTAATGATTAATTCATTTTTCACTAATGACAACCAAACTTACCACAAAATATTCATTAGGCCACCAATCGACCAGAATTGACCACTTTGGGAGTATTGGCAAGGGCTGTTTTAACCGATTAAAACCGGGGTGGTTTCGACCGCCCAGCATTGTAATAAACAGTAAAGTTACGTACTGTTTTGTACATTGTAGATTCTATTTGCATTTATTCTCGATTGCGAAAAATAATTCTGAAACTCTGACATATTAATCACCCTCACGAATCTTGAGATGGAATCAACCTGTATGTATACATGTAAGACAATAAGACTAAGAGGTAATGTGGAAATTTATGTGCCTTACCTAAGGACTGTGAGTGAGTGACTACGGCCATGGCAAGGGCGGTAACAATCATTTGAACAAGCCACCACTGCACTATGGTGAATCCACATTGCCCAAATTGTAAATGTTGAAAAGACTGCTGTAATGCTATGTCAAAATAATCTTGAGTAGGGACTGATAAATATTTGATGTCAAAATTTGAATAATCACCAGAAGTCTGGACATAAAAATACAGCTGAACCCGATTCAGTGGTTCCATTACTGTAAACAGTCTTCTGACTTTAAAATCAACAATGTACTCTAATTGGTCATTTTTTAGCTCGACTATTCGAAGAATAAGGAGGCTATTGCACTCGCCCCGGCGTCGGCGTCTGCGTTGGTTAAAGTTTTTAATAAAGTCAAATATCTTGAATACTATCAAAGGTATTGACTTGAAACTCAAACTATATGTTTACCATCAACATCTACACCTGAGCAAACAATCCCAATGACTCTGTTTTGATTTTTGACAGATTTTATGCCCCTTTTTAACTTAAACAGGTTAAAGTTTTTTATAAATTCAAATATCTTGCATATTATCAAAGGTATTGACTTGAAACTCAAAATATATCTTTACCATCAACATCTACACCTGAGCAAACAATCCCCATAACTCTGTTTTGATTTTTGACAGATTTATGCCCCTTTTTAACTTAGAATTTTTGGTTAAAGTTTTTTATAAATTCAAATATCTTGTATATTATCAAAGGTATTGACTTGAAACTCAAAATATATGTTTACCATCAACATCTACACATGAGGAAACAATCAGCATAACTCTGTTTTGATTTTTGACAGATTTATGCCCCTTTTTATCTTAGAATTTTTGTTAAGTTTTTTATAAATTCAAATATCTTGCATATTATCAAAGGTATTGACTTGAAACTCAAAATATATCTTTACCATCAACATCTGCACCTGAGGAAACAATCCTCATAACTCCGTTTTGATTTTTGACAGATTTATGCCCCTCTGTAACTTAGAACTTTTTGTTGAAGATTTTTTTTAATTTAAATATCTTGAATACTATCAAAGGTATTGACTTAAAACTGTGTCTACCATCATCTGAGCAAACAATCCCCATAACTCTGTTTTTATTTTTGACAGATTTATGCCCCTTTTTAACTTTGATTTTTTTATGGACTTGAAACTGAAAATGTATGTTTACTGTCAACATCTTCCCCAATGTTTTTGATTTTTGACATATTTATGCCCCTTTTAACTTAGAATTTTGTCACAGTTTTTACCAGACTAACATGGAAATACTCGAAATGGCTTTCTTTTGAAATATCATGAATAATTATGCAGCATGCAGCGGTCATGCTTTTTTAATTCAATACATATCAATTTTGAAAAGTTACAAAGTTATTCATGATCAAATTTACAAGGTTATGTATTTCTTTGAAATTATCCCCTCCTTCTCCCTCCAGTTGGCTTACAGAATCCAGAGTAAGGCTTTGAATGTAATGTACATTTACAAAGGTCTTTGAACAAGTTTCATATCTTTGACCTTTATTCTTATAGACAATTACACAATACTCCTGTTCTTAGGCAAAAAACCCATTTTACCAACAACCTTTCGAATAGTCGAGCGTGCTGTCATGTGACAGCTCTTGTTAAATTTTACTGTGAATACCGAATACTTTTGTTTAAAGCAGCTACCTGTTTTAAGTGGCAACTTTTGATGCATCTTTTGGATGTCTGTTAAGACAGGTTCACTGTATACATGTTCACCAAGTCTTGTTGTCTTATGAAATTGAGAAAACAAAATAATCATTCATGAATGTTCAGTTTTTTAAGGTTTAAGTAAATATTTGATAATACGTACATTATTGTAAGTAGAATTAATGCAATCAATATATAATCCATAGAAATGCTACAGAGTGAAGGGAAAAAAAGAAAAATCAATGTGTCCTACCTTCTGTATAACTGGGTCAATATTTAGAACATTTTTGTAAGTTTGATAGCACTCGTAGTCACGATTTTAGTGCGTAATCGTTCATGCACAGCATTTAGTTGCTTTTAAATGGAAACTGGGACGTTTCTGTTTGTCTATCATGTGCTTATGAACAAGTAAGTAAGCAAATCGTTTATTGAAAAAATATTGATGTCTGTAGTTATAAATGGAAAGGTATGAATTGTCAATAATATTCCTGACAGTCAAGAATAAAGTTGGTTGAATTAGTAAAATGGAATATTGGATTATTACACTAGAGTACATGTAAAATATTAGAATATATTTTCTGCTGTTTTATGTAAAAGACTTTGATAATAACACTTGTAGTACTGTATAAATGCAGTAGGTTTTGGAACAAAATTTTTAGTCGACTCGGTGAGTTGGTGAATTTTTTGCTCTCACTAAGTGCTATGTTTTACACTGCAGGTCTTCCGGAACTGTAGAATTGAATTTGTTCAATATGAAATAATTAGTATTAATTAAGTTTAGGCTGGTGACAGGAAATTCTGCCATCGCAAGAAGTGCAGATCATGAACAGCCTTCACAATTTCACATCCTTGCAGTCTGATCATGATCTGCACTATTTGCTATTCAGCCCTTAAACCTTTACTGAGCACCCCTTTGAACAACAAATGGCACATTCCAGATTGAAAGATGGAGAAGTCCATTTTAGGAGTTTAGCTTGGTCAGGGTTAAAAGGGTACTGCAATTATTACTAATTAAAGACATTATTAATTAAAAATATATATGAAGTACATTTGGGTTTAATTTAAGCTTGCATGATATTATACAAATGTGCACAATTGTTGCCAATTGATCTAAACAACACCTAAATATTGAGTTGTCTTTTTTGTGTGTAAAAGTTTAATAAATACAGAAATTACTTTTTTATAATTACAGAATTTTATGTAACTAAAGAGAGTGGATCAATGTTGTATTAATTGAACTACACAGAGTGTTGAAATGGGGTTTTTCAACCAACTGTTGCTTCTGTTATGGAAGAATTTCACATTGCGGAAAAGACAAAAGGTAACAAGTACTCTATACTATTTCCTATTTTGTAGTGCTTTTAATTTTCAGTGTGTCATAAAACACGGAAGGAAAAATCTATTATTATTATCATTATTATTATTATTATTATTATTAAATTGACTTCAACAGTTAGAAAAATGCATTCATGAGAATAGAAAAATGCATTCATGAGAAATTAAAAATTCATAAAAAGTAAAGAATAATCTACAAAAACTGAATAATCATACCAGCAAAAAAAAGTATTGAATGTATTATATAATATTCCAAGTAACTGGATTGTTTATCATTTTTAGATTCACTTTCCTAAGTTTTTCTATAACAAAATGAAAATCATAAATAGAATACCCAAATTGTCATGGAAGCATAGCTACCAGAGACTTCCTTTTGTTCATACATGTAGAACACATACATGACATAATATTGAATGTTAGAATAAGTTTACATTAATTTTTATCTTAATCGTTAACCATTGGCAACAAGTGATTTGTTCTTTGCAAATCAGCGCAGATCATGATCAATTTACACATATCTGCTCTGCTCTGTAGGCTGTTTAGTCAGTAAATTTTCAGTGAGAACCCCTATGAACAAGTAATGGTTCTGTCCAAATTAAAAGATGGACAAGTCCATTTTTAGCTCGACTATTCGGAGAATATGGAGAGCTATTACAGTCACTTGTGCGTCGGCGTCGGCGTTGCTTCTTTGGTTAAAGTTTTGCCTGCTAAGTACTATCATGCACATATCTCAGTAACCACTTATGATATTGACTTGAAACTTTGTTCATGTCTTTAGGGGTGTCATACAATCAAGTCAGATAACTCTTGTATAAATTTATTACAAATTATGGCCCTTGTTTGACTTTGAAAATTTGGTTAAAGTTTTGCCTACTAGGTACTATCCTGCACATATCTCAGTTACCACTTATGATATTGACTTGAACTTTGTTACTGTCTTAAGGGGCGTCACACAGTCAAGTCAGATAACTCTTGTTTAAATTTAGTACAAATTATGGCCCTTGTTTGACTTTGAAAATTTGGTTAAAGTTTTGCCTGCTAGGTACTATCATGCACATATCTCAGTAACCACTTATGATATTGACTTGAAACTTTGTTCATGTCTTTAGGGGTGTCATACAATCAAGTCAGATAACTCTTGTTTAAATTTAGTACAAATTATGGCCCTTGTTTGACTTTGAAAATTTGGTTAAAGTTTTGCCTGCTAGGTACTATCATGCACATATTTCAGTAACCACTTATGATATTGACTTGAAACTTTGTAAATGTCTTTAGGGGTGTCACACAGTCAAGTCAGATAACTCTTGTATAAATTTAGTACAAATTATGGCCCTTGTTTGACTTTGAAAATTGGTTAAAGTTTTGCCTGCTAGGTACTATCATGCACATATTTCAGTAACCACTTATAATATTGACTTGAAACTTTGTAAATGTCTTTAGGGGTGTCACACAGTCAAGTTAGATAACTCTTGTATAAATTTAGTGCAAATTATGGCCCTTGTTTGACTTTGAAAATTTGGTTAAAGTTTTGCCTGCTAGGTACTATCATGCACATATTTCAGTTACCACTTATGATATTGACTTGAACTTTGTTACTGTCTTAAGGGGCGTCACACAGTCAAGTCAGATAACTCTTGTATAAATTTAGTACAAATTATGGCCCTTGTTTGACTTTGAAAATTTGGTTAAAGTTTTGCCTGCTAGGTACTATCATGCACATATCTCAGTAACCACTTATGATATTGACTTGAAACTTTGTTCATGTCTTTAGGGGTGTCATACAATCAAGTCAGATAACTCTTGTATAAATTTAGTACAAATTATGGCCCTTGTTTGACTTTGAAAATTTGGTTAAAGTTTTGCCTGCTAGGTACTATCATGCACATATTTTAGTAACTACTTATGATATTGACTTGAAACTTTGTTAATGTCTTAAGTGGTGTCACACAGTCAAGACAGATAACTCTTGTTTAAATTTAGTGCAAATTATGGCCCTTGTTTGACTTTGAAAATTTGGTAAAGTTTTGCATGCAAGGTACTATCATGCACATATCTTAGTAACCACTTATGCTAGTTATATCAAACTTTGAAATAGTGTTCAGGGGTACATTTTGTATCAAACAATTAATTTACCAAAAATTAAATATATAGTGATAGATTTTGACTTTTTTTATGATTCAACTTTCCTAGTTTATACTTAATAGTTAGCAGAATTTTGTTTTGCTATTATACTGATAAAAGTTTTGTTTTATTAGCAAACACCCACAATAGTCGAGCTTGCTGTCTTATGGACAGCTCTTGTTGAAATTTAGTGGGGTAAGCTGACAGAGCAACATGAGTGCAGGTGTACTGAGATCTATGTACTTGTCTTATAAAACAGACTACTAATATAAAGTACTATATACGTAAGATAGAGATCAGCAGATGTACCCTGAAGACCTTTTTTTGTCAGTGGGGACAATGTATTTGTTTATGGTCCAGTGACTTTCTCAGTCTCAGTTGAAAGTTAGATGTAAGAAATGAAGTGTAGAGCAGTACATGTGTACTTAAATTCTAAATCTGTAAAGTTTGAATTTAAAAGGAAATTTTTTATTTGTTACATGTATCATTGATTTTTACCTAGTCTGGAATTGACCAAAGTTGAGTCCTTAATCAAAACCCTTGATTCCAAGTGTTAACATATTGAATTAGTCATGCGCAATTTTCTTTGTCCTTTATGAATTTGCTTTATAAAACTACCACATTTAAGTTATGTAAAAAGGTACTGGAAACTTATATAAATGCGTAGTCATTGAAGTGTCATATTTTGCTGTACTGTATTTATCGCTATTTTGTAAGATGGTTTGATATTATAATACCTATTAATAGTAGCTTATACATTTACATAATGAACTTTTAGTCCAGATGTTTTTAAAATGTATAAAAGAAACCGTTTACTTGTGCTAATTTTGAAAAAGACAGAAAATTGAAGACATTAAATTATTTTCTGGCATCAAGATATTTTGCTTTTGTAAATCAGTAAATGTATGAGCACCCCTATTATCAAATGATAGAACTGTCCTGTTGGACAGGTCCAATTAAAAAATTTAGGAAAGTTAAGACGAACTCATGTTAAATTAAATGAAGCTATTTCATTTATTTTAGTCACAAGATACTTACCTTAAAGCTGTAGTCGCCTGCACCCTCTGTAGCCAATAATTGTTATGTCAGAATGTAGGAAAACATTCCAACGCTTATCATCTGACATCAGTTGTGCGGTCAATGCTAAATTTTATTTTTTCATAGAACATGTATATGTCATGTACTTAATTGACTTAATCTATCCTCATAGAATTTTAACTCGGTAATTTCAGTTGCGCCTTGTTGCAGAGATCATATTTCCACTGGCATTGTTTCTGATATTGCTTATTGTAAGAATCACAAAACCGGAGCTCAAAGTGAAGCATGAAGCATGTAAGTATAGTGTGTAATTCTTTCTATACAAAGTTTGGTCTATGCAAGATTGTTTTAGCTCAGTTGTGAATGGATGTGAAGCTGTTCAACTTGGCAGTAAGAGCTGGTGCTGGCTCTTGAAAAGACACTGCAGTTTTGACAGCAGTGGGTTTTCCACAAGCTTTGAGTGGCCAAAACACATGTCCTAATAACTGCTTGCTTAACAATGTACTTAAGCAGGTTCGAAATTTTATTGAGATTTTATGCCTGCAGTAGTGTCATTCAGGGTAAGGACTATATGTAAATATGTCAAAACCTGGGGAGAAGCCAAAATATTGGATCAATAACAAGGTCATGTACTGAAATGCAAATATTGCCAGTGTATATAACACAGAATTGAAGTAACATGTGATTTATGAAGTTTGATACCTGTTTTAGCATTTGTGTAGAATTCAGAATATAAACTGAGATGTCCTTGAAATTGAATATTCTTTGTTGTATAAATACTTTAACAAAACACAGTATAATAAAAGTGATCACAATGTAGACACTGGCAGTAACGTTTTAAGTTAAGGAAAATGTAGATGTGGAGTTAAAACTTCACAGAAATTATATGTCAGATGCAAAAGAAATGCATACCATATGCTGTTGACATGATTATGTGTTATGCAAGAGGTCACTTGTCTGTAAAAGATGCTGATGGCAAGAAAGCATTTTAAGTAAACTAAAGGGAAGCTGATATGTACATAGTTTATGTGTGTAAATCAAAGTTCAGTAGCATCTATAGTATAGATCTAACTGCCTGTGAAAACATGCAGGTATAGAAATTGATAATGTGTTTTAATGTACAAAGGTCCTAGATGAATTTAGTTTAGATTAACTATTTTAACAGTTATTTGGAAAGTGGTTTAAAGGAAAATTTCACAGTTGACAAATGTTACCCTACATTTCAAAATTTTGCAAACACAATGTGTTCTAACAGTAAATGTGTGCATACAAAATTATCAAAGAGTTTACTGTACCGAACACATAAAACTAAATTTCAGGTCATTTTGATGGGAAGGCAATGCCATCTACAGGAATTCTACCTTTCCTTCAATCTTTTATGTGCACATTCAACAATACATGCCATGCCAAAGAGAATGCTGATGAAAGACCGGGTGTGGCAGGGTCATTTACTCAAACAGGGCAAGTATTCTAACAGTTATGGCAGGACATACATCACTGGTTCATTTACTGGAATATACATGTATCTAGATAATATGTGGCTCTTTCATATTCACCTTGTTTGGACCGAAATCGCAAGTACTTTAATAGTAGAGGTTTAACATGTCACACAAACATGGGAAAAAAAGCTATGATTGAGGTACATGTGTTTGTAAAAAGAGTAACTTAATAAACGTCCCTCTTTTTGGAAGAGTTACAATTCCAAGGGCCTTCTTTTGAAACTTTTTGTCTGTACTTATGTTGTATACATTAACAGAATGTGAAGAATTTTTGACAAGTGTACCGGTAAATGCTGCACTGGGACAAAATGTTTTGCTGCAGTTTGTGAATACATGTATCTACAGTTGATATAAATGCATGTTTGCTAAAGAAAAAAGTTCATTATGTAGTAACAAGCAAGAAAAATTAAGGTTAAGACAATTATTGGGTCGTAAATTTGTTCGAATCAATTTAGAAATATCGACGATACAGCGATATATCGATACATGGGCGAAAAAAGTCACTGACTACATATTCTACCAAATCCTGACTTTATTTGTACTAAACATATGGTTCTGGTGTATATATATATCAACCCTTACAGTGCTGAAATATTTTTGCCTATGAGACCACATTTCATTAAATATCATTCGTTAGAAAAACACTGAACTCTGGGTAGAGGATTGTTTATATTCTGATTGAGTTTTGATGGAATTTTCAACGTGACACTGTAGATCATGCACGGTGTAACATTATTTGATATACGATTTTTCAAAACGGCAATCGATATCGAATCGAAAATGTTTTATCGTTGATATATCGATATCGTTTGAATCGATTACATCCCTAACAATTATATGCACGAAAAAGTTTGAAATTTTCCATTTATTCAGAAGAAAACGGCACTAAACACACCATCTGCCTCATAGACTGGCTTTTCCTACTCAATAAAAGCTTTCAAGATGAACCCGTATTAACAATAAAATTGTCTTGTATAGATTTGAAGATGAATAATATTATGTTATATTTTAGAAATTAAGGGCAGTCTGGTTAATGATCTGTCATTTTGTTGCAGGTTAGCGGAGGCAGTGACAGCCCTTGAGGAGATTTTAAACAGTAATGTAGACACTGAGATTATAGCCGATGCTATTAAAGATTTGAACATCCTGGCAGACTTGTATCAGAAAATTGAAGATGGAACAGCGGTTGGTAAGTGTACAGTCTAACATGTGACAGTGTTAAAGGTCACCCCCGTTAAGCAGTCACCTATCTTAAGCAATGGTTAATAGATGTATCCAAAGCGGCTAACTTTGTATTAAATTCGTGAACCTGAAAATTCTGGCACCTGCATTAAGTGGTCACTTTTGACTCGCTAGCTGGTTGCTTCTTATTTGGTGTGACAGTATTTCATGTAATAATTTTCAGCAGTTTGTTATGAATCAATGGTAGATCACATCTTGATAAACACATAATTATAAGTAAAATCAACAACTGACCTGTATGAGAAAGTTTTAGATGGAACTTTGCCCACTTTATCCCACATGAAAAAAATGGAAACATTCTCAGATATAAAAGCAGGTTACATGATAAATGAGTTATAACGCAACCATTGCACAATTTCTTATTGTGACTTATTATTTATTGTCTAAATACTGTGAATTTGGACGTTTTTGCAATTAAATTTATGCAAATTTTCAAATTTCCCCACTTCACTTAGTTTTGAAACTTTCATGTAAAATTAATTTCACATAGATTTGTACTCTGTGAATTTTCTTTTCGGTAGTTTTAGACTGTCTGCCATCAAATAACAACATTTTCGTTATGTGAAAATTACCATGTTTAAAGAACACCAAAATGTTAGGACCATCATTTCACTGGTTTGTTGGCAAGTTGACAATTCTTGTATTTGAAAGTTAAGGATTTATGCTTGCGTCATTAAAATTGTACCATGTATAGAGCCTTTGTTGTCATTTTCAATTTTCTAGAATGGGCGTGATATTTTGAGTGTAAGCAAACAAGCATTGTCATCATTCATATGATATCTCTCATGATTAAAATATTGGAACGTATTTCCAGTCGTCTGCTTCTGTAATGTTAATGTAATGCTGTGTTTTATTTATTGTCAGGGAATTTCACGCTAGGTAACAGTGTGATAGATCCGGCTAAGATTCGCCAGCAGATCATTGATCAAAACTTGAATCTGTCATCGGATGTTGTTGACTGGCTTCTGGATGTTACATTAAATGGACAGGTTGTTATAATAGTAATATTTACCATCATCTTAGAAGTTAGAACCAAAATTACAGTTATTTTTCCAAGTTACAGTAATTTATCCATTATATCAATACAGATATTTGTCCTTATTACATTTATTTATACACATTACAGTTATTTATTCATATTGTATGGTTACAGAAATTTATCCACCATGTCCACATTACAGTTATTTATCCACATTACAATTATTTATCCATATTGTATAACTACTGAAGTTTATCCACATAACAGTTAATTACCCACATGACAGTTATTTATTCATATTGTATATATACTCTTTATTTCCACTTTTACGTGATTTTAAATAACAGTATAGCATACAAACATATATACAAACATATACAAGATCAAAGTCATTTAAACATATACAATTGAAGGAAGAGTGACATATACACAAACGAATATACATTGTATATATCAAGTAATATAATGGATTACCATGATATTCAGAATAGTTCTGTTTTCATTTAAAGTTTAGGCAACTACAAGTACAAATCTATGCATCCACAATTAGAAATAAACATATAAACATTCGAATTGCTGACTATATGTAGCTGTTCATTTGTGAAAATTTCAAGATACTTTTCTTCATATTTTTCAACAGTTTGAACTGGAAGATGACGGAAAATTCTTTTCGAAGAAAGAATTTGTCAAAGTTAAGAAATTTCACATTCAATATAGCATCGACGTCACCCTGGAAAGATGTCATATCTTGTCGAAAAACGAAACACAAGATATTTTTAAGGGTGTTGCTGTGGCGTTAACGTTTGCGTATATTTATGCAGGTTTCATATAGATTTTTGATTTCATAAATAAACTTACACGTTAATTGCATGTAGCGCCCGGGTTCGGTGTTACAAGGGAAGTGATTTGGGGTGTCTGGATTTAGTAATTTTCGCAAGAATTGTTCATCATTCCCTGTGTGTAAATAATGATAGAGCCCAAAACCGAAATATTGCTGAATATCGTTAAAGAATGACATTCTGTGTTTAACGAATCCTTTACATTCTGCTATTACATGCTTCATTATGTCATACTTAGATAAGCCACATACAGTGCAAACATGTTTGAGAGCAGGCTGAGTGAAGCTGAGTATTTGAACAGCGCATTGTATATGTAACGGTGCTGGCTTTGGGCTGTCTAGCGTGTATAATTTGCATGGGGATATATTATAGTGTATCGCCCTAAATCTGTCAAATTCATCATTTGAAGCAAGCCTTTGTTCCCAGCTAATGTCATATTGAAATTCAATATTGTTTCTAACAATTTGTTTCCACCTTAATTTTTGTGGGAACACTGCAGATTTGATGTATTCACTCAGGAAATGAAATATATTGTATTTAACAAGGATTCTACAAATATCAGGAATGAACCCTAATTGGTTTTTTGCCCCTCTAAGCATATATAAATGCAATCTAAAATCAAATATGTGTCTTGCAAGACAGTAGGTAGGCATGGTGCATAGTTTTTGTAAGAACCCGAGTTCGCGTTTTTCTATATAGGTTTCAAGGCTCGCCATCCCAAGAGAGATAGTGCCATGTCAGTGCGGGTCATTACAGGTAATTTCTGTATTTGTTTAGCAGCTAGTCTAATGAACCTTTCTAGACAGAGTAAATCGTTTGCGTTCGTAGTATGCCATAGCTCACTGCCTTATAGCGCAATTGGCATAGTCACTTTTTCAACTATGCTCGTTAATACTGTGGTATTTATTTCGCCAGGTGTAGATTGTATTGACAAGATTGAAAACAGGGACGATTTTGCTTTTCTACAACGGGCTGAAATTGCATTTGATACTTTTAAAGTATTTGCCAGCTCTATACCAACGTGTCTGACATTGCTACATGACTGTAATACAGAATGACCAAAGACAGTTGAGAATACAGATTTTTGTGGTGAATTACCAAAAACTACAAGTTTTGATTTGGATTCATTAAACTTGTATCTCCATAAAGATGCGTACTTTTGGACAATGCAAATGCATTTTTCAAGGCTTTGGAGGTTTGGACAGAGGAGCGTTAGGTCATCGGCTAGCGTGGGATTGCCGCATTGAGATTGGCCTACTATACAGCCTTTTTCGCTAGACTGTAGTATGTTTAGTAGCTCATTTATGTAGAGTAAGTATAGCCAAGTCGATTGAACCCCTCCTTGTCTTACCCCTTGAAGGACAGGGAAGCTTTCTGATTGTACCCCGTTAACTAAGACTGCACTGCGAATATTTTGGTAGCTGTCATAAATTGTTTTGACCAGTTTGTGACATACACCAAATTTTATCAATTTTAAAAAGAGACCATTATGCCACACGCAGTCAAACGCTGCACTTGTGTCAAGAAATAGGGCAAACACTTTGTTTTTATTTTCCAAATAGTGAGCAACAGTTTCCTGTAAATTAAAGGACGTGGTAATTGCTCCTAAATGTTCTTGGTAGGCATTTTGTTGCCTATTTGGAAATTCTAATCCCTCGTATTTACACCAAGATATTAATCGCTTATTTATAACCATTTCAAATAGTTTGTAAATGACTGGCAAAAGCGTAATCGGCCTATAACTTGACGTGAGAGATTTGTTCTTACCCTCTTTTAGCACGGGTATTATGATTCCTAGTTTGAAATTATCGGGAACGTGCGAAAAGGTAATAATAAGGTTAAATAGTACCTTTAAGTATTGTAGCAGTGTATGACCTCCGTATTTAACATGTTCATAGACTATACCGTCAAAACCCGATGCTTTGCGCATTTTCAGAGTTTTAACGATATCTATCAGATCAGTGATTTCTACCGCGCATTAAGCATCACATTTTTGTTGCTTATGTTAGATGCAGACATTTTCAAAAAGTTTTCAATTTGTTGATCGACATACATTTTATGTGCTTTGTCAAAACAGACATCATCAGTTGGTACGAAAACATTTGAGTAGTGAATCTTAAATGAGTCTGCTATAGAGACGGGGGTTCTATACACAGTTTGTGTATCTTCGTCTAAGATCTCACATACAACACTTGATTTTCTCTTTTTCGTTTTGTTCACTAGGCTCCAAAACAATCTCATGTCACACTCAGCAGCAGAATTTAGTTCGTTATAGTATTTTTCTTGGAATTTTGAAATTGCTTCTTTTTGGACGAGTTTAAAGTGTCTTTTAGCATTTTTATACGCCTTGAAGAAGGCATTATCGGACTGACGCGGCCTGCCAGCTGACAGCCACTGTCTACGCCTTTCGAGCTGAAGAGCGTGTGCATTTTTTACCTCACTGGTCCAATAAGGTTTACTGTGCTTATTGAATTTTCCAAAAGGTAATGTTTCGGCTGCTGCTTGTGACATACAATGAACGATAAAGTTATACAATCGGTCAATATCGCCTATATTATTACAGTTTGTACTGATATTAAGGGCTTTTAAACTTTCTGACAGGGATTGCTGATAAGCCAGTAGGTTTTCATCAGAACATTTATGCCAAGCGACTTTTGACTTATTGACCGTATTAAAGGTGCTAATAGGTATACAAAACACTGTTTTTAAAGGCAAATGATCTGATACCAGACATAGTTCATCTTCAAAAATACTGTCATGATGTACCATATTTCGCTGAGTTCTTCCTATGATAACATAATCAAGGACCTTTTTTGTTGGCCGAAATGTATACGTGCAGCCACTTGTATTTACAATACTAGCAGAATTATAGTTTAAAAAAGATTTGAAGAGTATACTTCTTTCATTGTTTTGAAAGATGTCAGCGTTAAAATCTCCAGACAGTAATAAAGTGCCGGACTGACCATACATATCAAATAAACTTTGTAAAGCATCTATAGTGTCTATAAAAACGTCTAAAGTGTAATTAACGGATGGCATATAGACTCCAAATAGAAAGATTGGGAGTGAATTGTTAACAAATATTTGTACACCTATAATACGGTCAGAGCAGATGTCGCTAATTGGCTTAATGCTAAAGTCAAAAGATTTTTTGTACATTATTGCTACACCTCCTTTCCCACAGCGAGCTGGAGGGTATACTTCACTAAATGCACCTACAGATTTATACCCAGAATGCAAAGTGTTCAGAAATTCTGCACATGACAGTTTGAGTTTATGCTCTGTTATTACAGCTATATCAATTTCATGTTTATCTAACAATTTACTTAAACTGCTTGCGGTAGACATTATGCCTCTTACATTCCATGTGAGAACATTACATGTAACTGAACAGTTCGATACAAACGCCATCAGAAGTAGTACGGTAAGGCGTAAGATACAGATGAACATTTCATTGATACTCCTCATTATCATAATTGTAAATTTACAGTTAATTCTCCACATTACATAGTGTATAACTACAGATGTTTATCCATATAACAGTTATTTATTCATATGACATAATTACAGAAATTCAGAAATGTATCTAAGCTCCAATAATTTGCACAGGTTACATAAATTTGTCCATAATATATTAATTATCCATATTACACTTATTGATGCACATTTAATTTACAGATATTAAAGTCATTAACTCATATTATAGTAACTGTTCAATAATACAGACAGTTAAATGTATTACAGTTACAGTAACTTTTAAAAACGGGTCAACCTCTACGGCCAAGTGGTTATCATGGTTATGGGTTTCTGAAATGTTATCACTTTAAAACCTTTCACTGATAGAGTGTCATTGATTCAAGCTTCAATACTGGCCTTACTCTTTTTATGAGATAGTTACCCTTGTTTTACAGAAGATTTGATAAATTGTTAGTTTTTTCCTGTGAGAAATTGCTAGTTATACTCATGTATCTGACAAATTGCAATGCTGATGAAACAGGCATTTTAAATGAAAGAAAAAAGTGTATATGTATAATAGAGTGAAGAAATGTCTTAACTTGGAGTGAAGAAATGTCTTAACTATACAAGGTAGATTGAAGTTAGTTATAGGACAACCTGTTCGGCTGGTTCCCTTTAAAAGTTAATTAAATCATAAACAAATGTACTTATGTTTCAGCTTTTTGTCGGCGGTCTGAATGAAACATCGTTGATCAACATCGTAGCTTCCTTGCTACCACCGACATTTGTATCGGAAAACGATACGATATCGTACATACGACAAGAAGTTTGCAATGAGACGAGATTGAAGGAGATTTTCTATTTCCCAAATAAATCTGTGTCAGATAAAGTACATGATGAACTGTGTGGGCTGTCACCGGATCAGTTCTATACCTTGGCCGAGGACTTTGTGCAGGATTTCGACATAGTCGCCTTTGAGCAAGAGGTACTTGTTTCATTTCTTTCTTTATTGCAGAACCAGAACTTAAGATGCATACCGGTAGATCTTTGCTTATAACAATACAGTTATATAACACAGATTGATGTCTGTAATTATTTAGATGGTTTCAACTGGGAATAGTAATTTATTTCAAATGTACAGGAAGTCTGAAGTTTGTGAGATCCTTAAATTACTATGTTTCAATTCTCATCTCGTTTCCTTCATATAACCGACTCATTTACAGTAATCTTTAACCTTCATTTTCAGTAGTGTTTAACTTTCAGAAACAGAGTTGATTTTTTCATAATATTGATATTTATTACCAAGCAGAAAATCATTCTGATGAAAGAAGCTTGGAGAAAATGAAATTAATTATCATATAAAAACTAATACTGTTTATTATATGTTTCAGATTCAGCAATTTGTAACTCAGAACTCAAATGGACAGGAGTTGCTACTTACCTTTCTAGAACAAGGGGCACTTTTGGAGCAGGTTAGTACAGCTGTGGGTCCTATGCTCCTGGTTTTCTGATGTTTTTTGTACTTAATAAATGTTTAAAAAAGCAATATTAAAATTTGGAATGGGTAACTAATACAACAGCCAAAAAACAGAATAATCTTTATTTGAAGAGATATTGCTGAAAATCAAATAAAATGTTGTAGAGTTAAGAAATGCAGGGCTAGTTCTGGCTTTAGCCAATGCCAAGATTGGCTCAAAATAGTTAAATTTGCTCAAAAGAAATTGAATTGGCTACAACTTTTAAAGAAGTACATGATGAAACATGTTCTGTGTGCTCTGCAAACAGCGACACATGGAAAGAATGGCTCAAAGAAAAAATGGGCCAGTGCTATCCCTGGAAATGGATAAATAATGAAGGGTTTCTTTTTAATTTAAGTCTGCTACCATGAGCATAGGTTACAGTGGGAGGTCATTATGTCATGCCATGGTGTAGGGGCAGAGTGTGAGACTCTCCACCGCCGTTCGAAGAATTTTCACCACTGATTTGCACAAGTACCGTACATGTCAGAACTTCAGAAAGTAGGCATCTAGGGGAGCTAATATAAATTGCAAGAACTTGAGTCTGCAGTTAATGTAAAAATAAGCACTAAGTCAACTACTGGGCAAGTTATTTTCCACTGTAGCTATCTGATAGTCCTGTTTGCCATCCTTATCAAGGGAGGTAATAAGAATTATCTGTTTACAGTTACAGGGGAACACGTCATGGCAGAAACCATTCAGAGATTTGTGGAACACTGTTCAAACCTTGCAGTCTCAGCTGGGTGATATGCCCATGGGTACGTCTGGACAGTCCATATTTAGCCAGCTTGGGTTGTTTGTGTGTGGGCGATCTGGTACCCTGCTTACCATTGATGAAGATCAAGCGGAAACTCTAACCGAAGTGGATCGGCAACCAGTGGATGAAAATTTACCCTCCCAAAACGACCCTGCTACCATCCCAGTGCAATCCTCTACCCAAATGACTCCGACCTCCACGGATAATTCCAAAGAGGACAATACAACAGAAGACTCTATGTGTGAACGTCTCAAAGACAGACAATGTGTACGAAAGACAAGTAAGGCTGACATGCTTTTTCCTGTTTTAAACTTCCGCAAGTGTCTTTTGTAGTTAAATGTGCTGAAGGAATTTAATCACTTCTTCTTGCATAGGTTTATCAGAATTAACCCGAATGTGGTATGTTTATTTAAAATGATTTTATGATATATTTTATTCACTTATACTGTAAGGTTATTTTATTCATATTTTTATTTGCATTTTAGTGTTGCCAGCATAGTCTTTGATAAAATGTACATGTGGATACATACATGGGTCAAAAAGCTTGTGATTGGTGATTAAGGCGTGAATTTGTCTGTATAAATATTTGTGAATTGTGGAAATCAGTATGCATATGATAATCAACACAATTCATCTTGAAAATATTTTGTCACCATGTTCTGATTACAAAATGTTTAAAATGAAGAGATAACCATGAAAATAAAGAGTAAACGAAATTCACAAACATTTCAACATATCAAACTTTATGCTTTTGAATTACATTTTTCGCTCACCTGGCTATGCCAGGGTGAGCTTTTCTGATCAATGATTCTCTGTTGTCTGTCGTCCGTCAACATTTTGATTCAAATGACATCTCCTCTGAAACCTCTAGGCCAATGTTGATAAAACTATGCAGGAATGTTCCTTGCATGAAGCTCTACCAAAATTGTTCAAAGAATTCCATTCCATGCAGAACTCTGGTTGCTATGGCAACAAATAGGAAAAACTTTAAAAATCTTCTTCTCTGAAACCACAAGGCCTAGAGCTTAGATATTTGGCATGTAGCATTGGCTAGTGGACCTCTACCAAGTTTGTTCAAATTATGAGCCCCGGATCAAAATTGACCCTGCACGGGGGTCACTTAGTTTTACATAGGCTTATGTAGGAAAAACTTTAAAAATCTTCTTCTCTGAAACCACAAGGCCTAGAGCTTAGATATTTGGCATGTAGCATTGGCTAGTGGACCTCTACCAAGATTGTTCAAATTATGACCCTCGGATCAAAATTGACCCCGCACGGGGGGTCACTTAGTTTTACATAGACTTATATAGTAAAGACTTTAAAAATCTTCTTCTTTGAAACCACAAGGCCTAGAGCTTAGAAATTTGGCATGTAGCATTAGCTAGTGTACCTCCACCAAGTTTGTTCAAATTATGACCCCCGGGTCAAAATTGACCCGACACCGGGGGTCACTTAGTTTTACATAGGCTTATATAGGGAAAACTTTAAAAATCTTTTTCTCTGAAACCACAAGGCCTAGAGCATAGATAATTGGCATGTAGCATTGCCTAGTAGACCTCTTCAAAGTTTGTTCAAATTATGCCCCTGGGGTCAAAATTGACCTTGCCCGGGGGGATCATTTGTTTTACAAAGGCGTATATAGGAAAACTTATTTGGTATATAACATTATCTAGTGATCTTCCACCAGGCAAGTGGACTTGTACCAAGGTGAGCGATATAGGGCCATCTTGGCCCTCTTGTAAATATATTTAATATTTTTATTGCAACACTGAACATGAACATTGGATAATTTTCAGCTCCACAGTGTAAGGTCTTGTTCGACAGTTTATCAAGAAGTGGAACGGAAGCAAGGTTTCTATGGCGACAGCTGAAACCATTTGTCAGAGGTTGTGTGCTGTATTACCCACAGAATGAAGTGACAGAAAAAATCATTAACAATGTAAGCAGAGGTTTTTAAGTTCACTAAATTTTATAAGAAAGCTGAAACCATTTGTCAGAGGTTGTGTGCTGTATTACCCACAGAATGAAGTGACAGAAAAAATCATTAACAATGTAAGCAGAGGTTTTTAAGTTCACTAAATTTTATAAGAAATTTGTTGTACCGATCTTTTACCCTTTGACTTTTTAACCCTTACTCAGGTAAATTTTTAACTGGACTGGTTCATATATCAATTTGGACTCTACCATTAACCGTTCAATGGGAAATCACCAGAGATTTAGTGACTGAATAAAGCACACAGTGCAGATCATCATCAGATTGCAGGGCTGTGTAGACTGATCATGATCTGCACTGGTCACGAGGGCAGAATCACTTTCCACTGGCTGTTAAAGCCTAGAAAGAAAGAAAGGAAATGGTATGCAGCAGTCCACATTTTTGTTTTGATAAGCCTCTCTCTGGGAAACCAAATAACACCTTAATTTGGATACAAAATGCTTAATGAGCTATTTCTGAAACATGTTTGTAATGCATAGTACACTCAAATCTGCAGTCATTTCTGTAGTAATGCATATCTGTATTAATAATTTCTGAACAATTTTGCAGACTCAGCAGTTTTTCAAAGACCTGGAGAACATAGGAAATCTAGCAGATGCATGGGCGGACTACTCCCCACAGCTATTTGACTATCTCAATAACAGTCGTACCATAGATGCTCTTAGGGTGAGTTTTTTGGTGACAGTTCATACATTTAGAAGTTGTGCTCCTAGAAAAGTGTATTGTCATAGAGGCTGTTGTAATATCTCTAGATACACTTGGCATTATGATATAAGGAAAAAACTCTACTGTACCAAATTTTAACAGTGGTAAAACTTATATTAATTTTTATGTATCAACTTGCATGTCACAACTTGTGCGTGTTTTTACAGCTGGTGGTCGACAGCAGTCTGTGTTCTCTGGCTTCAACATTCGCCGAGTCCCAGATAAGTCCTAACAGCACGTTTAATACGTCGGCAGCGTGCTCCTTCCTGAAACAGTACCTGAACAATGGCCCCGACACTTCCAAGTACGACTGGCGAGACTCCATAGGATACACTGACCAATTGTTCAGCTCTATCTCGGAGTACATAAAGGTAGTTATACCATGTCAGTTTAATATCCCTTTGTATTACAGAATGAATTGAAAGAAAAAACTGCCATGGTCCAGTAGTTAGAGTCACTGACTTTTGTATCTTCCCATTGATTAAGGGTCATGGGTTAGAGCCTCATTATCGACCGTCTTTTTACGCCAGAAAGGATGCAGACTCAAATAGGAAATGCTAGCTTTGTACTGTTTCTTCCCAGGAACAAATGTTAAATAAATTGTCTGTCTGTCTGTCTGTCTGTCTGTCTGTCTGTCTGTCTGTCTGTCTGTCTGTCTGTCAATCACTGAAATACTGTTGAAACATAAATAAAACCTCAAGACAAAAGAAAAAGAATTGAAAAATTCTCTTAAATGTTAATTTGTTGCTTTAATGCTTTACAGAATGTGACAAAAGGTCCTTTGGGATACTGCTTTGGTCCTTTCTAATTTTATGCAAGTAGGTTTATGATTGCATTGACCAGGCAATATGAGCCTTTCTGTCTGGAAACCAGGCCCCGTGCATATAAAACATGTTTCATGCTTGACTGAGTTTGAACACAAAATATTTCTAACTTCTAACACCGTACATTTTAAGAAGAAGAAAAGAGATATAGATTTAAAAGTTACTTCAGATATTTAAGGAAAACTTGTTCGACACATTTTCGTAAGGAATTTTTAAAGTATTACAATGTTCCATTGATCCACAGTCTGAGCATGAAAAAAGGTTTTATTAGCACAGGCATTCAGAGCTGGATGAGTAGTGTTGCCTTGGCATTTATATTGAATTTGAGTTCTGTTGTAAAAGTTTAACATACCGTCAAGCCAGTGTCTCGACATCAGCTAGATAGTGTGCTGTTCCTCGCTGCCAGTTCTGTTTATTGTCACTATATTTTGCGTTTAGTGTTTCAACTTTGACAAGTTTGTCGGGTATACCAATCAACGACAGATGATGGAAGATGGGATATCTATGATCGAGAATGATCTATTTTGGGCAGCGATCGAGTTCCCAGGCATGGATGAGACCACCACAGAGATGCCGACGTCTATTGAATATAAAATACGTATGGACATTGATAAGGTTGATAGTACAAAGAAAGTGAGAGACAGGTAAATAACAGTGATAATACATGTTAGTCACAGTAATGAAAATGATGTGGTATAAATATGAGTTGTTAATTAGTTTGCAACATACGTTTAGAAGTAAGTCTATGCCAATGATGCGGTTGAACCACCTTGACGCAGAGGTAGCTCTTTCACCCCGCAGCATTTGAGGGTCCAGGGTTCGATCCCCACCGTTGGCTTGGTGGTAGTGTGTTTTAAGTAGGACACTTTATTTCACATTGCCTCTCACTCTTGAAGCTTGATTCCATTTTAAATGAGTACAGAGTGTGATTAAGTTGCAAAAACTTTATTTGCAATTGAAAACAAAGAAATTAGTATATATCAATAAATCATTTGAGTTTTAAAATCCAGTACACAGGTGGTGGTATATTGAAGCTGTACTGTGGATGGAAGCTGAAGGAGTGGAGAAAACCAACTTGTGGATTAGACAGATTTCTTTTGACATCACACATACTGCTCTGACTAATTTTGCATAAAGCCCCATTGGTGAGAAAAGAGTGTACAATTTACTGTGCAAATTGTATTGCCAACTTCACAAGTCAAGAGTTCAGTGCAGCCGTCACATGCCCTGTCCACATGATTATTTAATTTCAGTAGGACTGGTTGCATTTAAGCTGTTTATTTGCTTATTATCAGTTCGATTTTCTAGCTTTATTATAGTAAACAATCTTACCAAGGAAAAAACAATATTTTTTATTTTATGTTTTTGAGTGAATTATAAAAGTTTTTTTCAGTGAAATAAAAGTGATAATCCACAGTTTTGAAACAGTGGATTACCATTTTTATTATGCCCCCGAAGGGTGGCATATTAAAATCGCACCGTCTGACCGTCTGTCCGTCCGTCCGTCTGTCCGTCCGTCCGTGCGTCCCCACTTACAAATTCGTGTCCGGACTGTAACTTTGTCATGCATTGAAGGATTGGCACACATGTCTAGCACATCAAGAAAAGTGTCGCATGCAAGACCCACATCCCTACCTCAAAGGTGAAGGTCACACTTGGAGTATGAAGGTTATGGAATCCTCTATATATGCACACATTCGTGTCCGGACTGTAACTTTGTCATGCATTGAAGGATTTTCAAATAACTAGACACACATGTCAAGCACATCAAGACGACGTGTCGCGTGCAAGACCCACGTCCCTAGCTCAAAGGTCAAGGTCATACTTAGAGTTTGAAGGTAATGGATTCCTCTATATATGCATATATGCACACTTCGTGTCCAGACTGTAACTTTGTCATGCATTGAAGGATTTTAAAATAACTTGGCACAAATGTCTAGCACATCAAGACGACGTGTCGCGTGCAAGACCCACGTCCCTAGCTCAAAGGTCAAGGTCACACTTAGAGTTTGAAGGTAATGGATTCCTCTATATATGCATATATGCACACATTCGTGTCCGGACTGTAACTTTGTCATGCCTTGAAGGATTTTAAAATAATTTGGCACAAATGTCTAGCACATCAAGACGACGTGTCGCGTGCAAGACCCACATCCCTACCACAAAGGTCAAGGTCACACTTAGAGTTTATAGGTAATGGAATCCTGTATATATGCATACATTTGTGTCCTGGACTATAACTTTATTATGCTTTGAAGGATTTTAAAATAACTTGGCACAAATGTCTAGCACATCAAGCGGATGTTCGCGTGCAAGACCCAAGTCCCTACCTCAAAGGTCAAGGTCACACTTAGTGTTTAAAGTAATGGAATACTGTATGCATGATTACTCTGTCATGCATGGAAGGATTTTAAAATTACATAGCACATTTATTGAGCACATGGAGAGGACACAGACTGTGAGGCACCTCTTTCGGGGGCATTCGTCACTTGTGAGGGACAGCTCTTGTTTTCAATGTTTTTGCAATCTTTAACCCGGTTTAACGTAAAAAAATATACTGAGCGTAATCAATGCTGGAAACCATGCGACAATGACGTCATTAAAATGACGTCATTTGTGCTATGTTTTCTGATGACGTTTCCTGCTATTTTCGATATTTTATAGAAAAAAAATCAATAAAAGTAGAGTTTTAACCATAAAATAAACAAAAAATTGTTGATATTGGTGTGATATCATGTTAATTTCACTCGTGAACACCAAAAGTAGTTATTTTCATTCGTGGCTGTGCCACTCGTGAAGATATCACTTTTGGTGCCCACTCGGTAATATTATAACGCGATATTACACTAAAACCAACAATTATCCTTTATATAATGCACAAATTCATTTTTTTCATAGACATCTGGTATCTGTGCGTAAAAATAGATCTTACTATAAAATTTCAATATTTTGGGAGAAAGAAATGTATCGGACATGTATGAACGTGATAGTCAGAGAGTAGAAGTTTTAAACAGATTTGTAAGGGGGATTGTATATTAGACAGCATCTTGGACAGCTAGATGAGTCATTACACAGCTCTACACAAGTGGTGAAGAAGCAGGAATGACAAATTTTTGTGTGAAATCTAATTGATATTACACAACCCGGGTGTACATTTTCCGTGTTCAACCCCAAAAAAACATAGAAAAACATGTAAAAAACATGGAACAACTAATATTTTCCATGTTTTTCTATGGTTTTACATGTTTTTGTTACATTTACATGTTTTTTTTCAGAAACACGGAAAAATAAAACATGTTTTTGTGATTGGAAAACATGGAAAACCATAGAAATCTGAATTACTGTGACAAAATGCGGAAAAAACATGTAAAAAAGCTCGGAAAATCTATACTTAGAATTTTTTTATCCTTTTTGCTGCCAATATTCAACACTTTGTCAATTTTTAGTACGGAAAAACACGGAATATTAGAACTTAGTTTCTTTTTTATGCGGAAAATGTCTACAGTAGATTTTGTAAAACACTTAGTCATTTTTTGACATGGAAAAACACGGAATTTTGGAACTTAGACTTTTATCGCCCTGAAGGAACTTAGGACATCATACAGAAATCAACTTGTCTGTCCGTCCAACCTCACTTTTTTGTCCAGAGCAGAATGCCAAAAGTATAAAAAGGAATTACATGAAAGACTTCATTACAGTACTTCAGCATGATGAGTTGAAGTGCAGTGTACAAGAACCGTAAGTCTACCTTGTCTAATTTTTTAATAATACCCCGTTGTTACATTTTCTTGTCTAGAGCATAACTCTAAAAAGTACTGAAGGAAATTTGTTCAAATTGCATACAATGAGAGAGAACATTAAGAAGGGCAGTGTCCAAGAACAAAAACCCTGTATTGTATCAACTTACAGCTTATTTCAAGTTTCCTACCAATATTATCAGCAAAAAAATGTGGGGATTACTCAATGATCTTCAATCTAATAGTATGTGCTTTTGAGAAATCATATATATTTTCAAATAACACTAATATACCATAATACTTGTACATGTATTTGTGTACTTAAATACTACTAAGTACTCATGTACAAATACAAATGTATAGCATTCCTTTTACAACAAATCTGGAGCATTTTTTAAAAATTTCCTTCATTAGTAATCTAGGAACATCCACTACATGTACATTTTTTGTTGTTGTAATATTGTACATTGTATCAGAACACCTGCATCCTGTTTGCATAGTATAACAGACTGTAACCTTGGGAACCAGTGGTCAAGTTTATCTCTAGGTTCATCAAGGGAATTTGCTCATGTTTACAAAGATAAAATTATGAATGCAACACATGTTTACCCACTGGAGCCTTGAGGAAATATCAGGAAATAACTCTGCATGCTTTCTGATTGGTGGATTCAAAGCAGACATCTTTTTGAAAGTACTTTTATGATATGTGTACATGAGAGAGAATATTCTGGTGATAATTTATTGTCTTTTTTTTAAGAACAGAACCCTTTAAAGTTATGACAATAATGTGGAAATTTTATGGACAGAATTTGATAATACCAATGGACTGTTCAGCAAAACACTGAAGGATTTAATGAGGAGCAAACTAATGCAAAGGTAATTAAAATCAGACAGATTTGGAAAGAAGTATAATTGTAAAAGCAGAACTTGTTGATTTTTAACAGCTGCTTTTAGTTGATCTGGATAAAAAGATCACTGAAGTTATAAATTTTCAAATTAATTTATTAAAACTGCAAATGTTCTAGTCTGAGTCAGAGGGAGTTATACCCAAATTTGGACTTTTAACAATTAACCTAGATACATGTACATGTAATCAGAAAATGATAAGTACAGAACACAGTAATTGCAACCAAGTAAATGGTTAGCAACTTAATATGCAGTACTTTTATCACAATGTACCATTTCTGATTTTGATAGTCTATATTAAAAATGTAAATGGAATATCATTCATTTTTAAATTCCTTCATTCGACAATAAATGGACTACATAGACAAGTCAAATTCACTGTAATATTAAAAAACACTTCATGAAACTTGTTTCTGAATTTCAGAATGCAGCAGAATGTACAGGGGGATAGAATATATATGTAAAAGTTTACTTACTAGGTAAGTTGATACAAAATCATCACAGTGCATGTTTGAAACAATTATAAATTTTGCATAAATTTTTGGAAAGTGCAGTCTAAGAATGAATATCTGGCTAATTTTATAAAAATTGACTTGACCTGTTATTCAATTTTGATACCATTTGTTGCCCAAAGGGAAATAGATTTATTCATTTATAAAGCAAAATGTAGAACACTTTTGAAATACTTTTTTGTTTAGGATTTGATAATTAAGTAAAAATATATATGGCAGTCTTGAAGACACCCTACTGTTGTCCAAGGTAGTTACTTGATGCATGTTTTATGTATTTCGGTTCTATTACAGATCTTGTCCAGGAAGTGGCCAGATAGATGATTAATCAAAAGATTGTGGATCTTTTAAAGCTCCGGGGTTACAATACAGAAGGACAATATTAAAATGACCTTTGGCGTGTATAAAATCTAATATTAAATTGTTGTTTTGTATTATGATGATTTTGTGCTTCTTGAATCATGCAGCAGTGTTCTGATGTGGTCAGTGGATATTGCTTCAACAAAGTTAGGCATTGACATGATTGAGACAGAAATCAAAACCAGCACACTAATTAAACATTTTGTGCTTAGGCTTAAATTAAGCAGTAGAATTGTTCCCTCATCCTTCTCATTATCAGTTACTGTACGGGGTATCATTTCTGGACATCTTGAAAAGACAAGCATCAGCTGACGAGCAGTAAAATTGAGCTAGATTTAAACTTTTAAACTGCATTTCAATTACAGAATTTTACTGGTCAAAACACGGAAAAAACATGGAAATAGTTAAAATATTAATTATTTTTACATGTAAAAACACAGAAATTATGTGGAAATAATTTTTCTGTACTAGTATTTTTCCGTGTTTTTTCCGCGGAAAAACATACAAAACGTTCCGTGTTATTACATGTTTTCCGTGAAAACCCATATAATATATTTTCCGTGTTTTTACATGTAAAAACATGGAAAGTGTTCCAATACTCCGTGTTCTCACAATTTACATGTTTTTCCGTGAAAAAAACCTTGGAAATTATTTTCCGTGTTTTTTACATGTAAAAACATGGAAAGTGTTCCAATACTCCGTGTTCTCACAATTTTCCATGTTTTCCGTGAAAAAACCTTGGAAATTATTTTTCCGTGTTTTTTACATGTTAAAAACATGGAAAACGTTCCAATACTCCGTGTTCTCACAATTTTCCATGTTTTCTCATTTTTCCATGTTTTTCTATGGTTTTGCTGAATTCCGTGTTTTTTCTTCGTTCCAATACTCCGTGTTTTTTACATGTTTTTTTTTTGCTAAAAACATGGAAAATCTACACCCGGGAATGTTTACATTTTGCAGATATCCGAGGCCAGGGCCGAGACGTCTCCCATGGCAACTTAGATATTTCATGTATGGGTTTGCGTATATACAGGATATGTTAGAACATGCTATAATTAAAATGCAGACGGGCATAGATGAAACTGCAGACGTCGGAATTATTGCGCAACAGTTTCCTTACCCATGTTACACTGAAGATAAGTGAGTAAAGATCACCACCCGTATAGACATACTCATACATGTACAAAGATGTGTCACACATATCGCACTGTAGTATTTGCTTTCTGTAGTTACTCATCAACTCCTATCATATATCGTTTAGGTTTTACCGACCCGGTGCAAGGCGATCTCCATGGCCCGACTTGAAATATTTCCTGTATGGGTTTGTGTATATTCAAGATATGATTGAGCAGGCAATCATACGTGTGCAAACAGGGGGAGATAATACACCAATAGGAATAGTTGCACAACAGTTTCCTTACCCGTGTTGGCTAGAAGATAAGTGAGTGATGAAATGGTGTATGGAATTATTTTTTCTTCACAATAAGGCATGGCACAAAATTAACTACAGGATTTATCTTTCTTTGTTTCTTGATATTTTTGATTGACTGAAAATTATCAGTTGCTTTTTTTGGTCATTTCTAGAAGCATTTTCAAATGTATAATTGTTTCATAGTAAAGGTAAACAGACAAAGAAATCAGAAGTCCCAGCCAAGTGTTATCATTGACTAGTCTTGTTTATAAGAAATAAGAAAATGGTTAAAATTTGCGCAAAATCATAAAATTCGGCTGCCTGTTTTAAAGTGCTTTAAGTGTATATAGTTAAAAAAAAGAATAGGTCATTAAGTTAGATATGGAAATATAAATCTTGAAAAAGTATATTCCTGTCTAAGTCTCAGAGTCTTGTTCAAAATATGTCTCTGATAAACTTGTTGTTATCAAGTAGTATAGGCAAAATAAGTCATGTAAATCACATACACAAAAAACCTTCATGAGGGCTGAGCTGAACCATTTTACTTCGAGATGGTTGGGGGTATTCATTTTCTCAATGCTATAAACTTTGATTCAGAGAGAAAATAGCACTTAATTTTTACATACTGACTTTGATACAGCATAGGTTCTTGTATAAGAAAGGAAATGGCGTTGGACTTATAACATGCAGCTTTCACAATTCAGTTGCACTTTTGTTGAGGAGGGCATAAAGTTCTAAATCACTTGAGACGAAATGAAGCTTGGGATAGAAATTCCATGTGTTGCATGAAAGAGGGATACAGGAGACATGGGATGTTACGCACCATCTTATTGTTGTATTATTGTTTCAAGGTGCTTTCCCTATGCTTATCAAATATTAATTTGATACGCTGTTGAATGAGGAATTTCAGGTCCTGTCTCAAACCTGCTTGCCATACAATATACAGATAACTGTGCTTCATATTATAGGATTTAAATTTTTTATTTTTTCGAAAACCGTCATTGAATTTTACAGCGGCAGTGTTCTTTGTCTTATGCATGGTAGGAATGAAGTCTACTGTTTTGTTCAATGACATAAGAAATAGTGCAACAGCTGTTTCTGCAGTATTTGCTAGAATACTGTTTAACATGCTAGCAGAAGACTATAATATGTTGCCATTTCTTTCTTTTACACAAAAATGTGATGAACAAATGTTTGTAGCTCAGAACAAAAATATCCCCAGATTTAACCTAGCACCTTGTAAGAATGATATGACAATATTTTTTTTTAAACTAAAGTTCATGGTTGAATACTAACAATTTTATATTCCCATGTGCATGAATTGAAGCAGCTTATATATATATTAACCACCTGATATTTTCATGGAATTTACTTCACATCATTCTTTCATACTAACATTTTAAAAAAGAGTTGGTGAGTGGTATTTTTAAAGATGATTATTTTGAGGTTTATTTTAATAATATGCTCATTGCGGTACAGTGGAAGCAACATTTAAAAGATCGTAAATTATTAATAACTCAAATGTAATTTCTGTCATAGCACTGGTAGACTGATACAATTCGAGGGTTCAACATATAACAGTCGAAAGTTGTTCTTTATTTCATATAACTTGTGACTGTTTTACATTGAACCCTTGACCTTTCAAAGACTTTCATTAACCATAGGCATGATGACTTTGACTCTTTAATCAAGACATGCATAACTTGATACATTGAAAAAAATATCTAAACTTTACCATTTTCATTCATATTGACTGAACATTATTTCTCAATATTTTAATCTTATCAATAAAATGTTGATGAAGAAAGTAGTCTGCATTTTGCACAGTCAATGAAATTTATTACCGTTATGTACATGTAGGTTAGACATCATCACTTTAGTCTGCACAGTATTATTGTATGTTTGATCTGTAACTGTTAATGGATAATACTTTCATAAACCATGTAAATTTTCAGGTTCATATATGCCATTTCAAGAATGTTGCCACTGTTTATGATATTGGCTTGGATTTTAACGACAGCCATGTTATGTAAAAGTATAGTTTACGAGAAAGATCGACGTCTGAAGGAGGTGATGAAGATAATGGGTCTAGGAAATGGTGTACACTGGATGGCATGGTTTATCAACGCCTTTGTAATGATGTTTATTACAATTGTCATTCTTGTGGTAGTCCTTAAGGTAACAGGTTCTTTTTAAAAGTTTTTTTATAAAGTTGAATATCTTCTTCATTACTTAAGATATTTAATTGAAACATGCTGTACTCAGTGACAAATGTACATCAGTGTTGTTTAACTCTACCGGCAGTATTTCAATACCTCGTTTTGTATGCAAATGCTATCTCCAATACCAATGCATGTATTCGGTTGAAACTTCACACATATCTTTCATGGATACTAACACAAAGTTACGGCATCAAGTCCCATAACTCTTACATTAATTTTTAGCTCGACTTTTCTATGAAAAGGGGAGCTATCCTACTCGCCCCGGCGTCGGCGTCGGCGTTGGCGTCACACCTTGGTTAAGTTTTTCGTACCACCCCACTTTATTTCAAAAGTATTAGAGGTATGGCTTTGAAACTTACCATACTTGTTTACCATCATAACCTCCATCTACAGACAAGAGTACATAACTCTGTCATGGTTTTTGACAGAATTATGGCCCTTTTTTGACTTAGAAAGTGTATTGAGCTTGGTTAAGTTTTTCGTACCACCTCACTTTATTTCCAAACCATTGGAGGTATTGCTTTGAAACTTACCATACTGTTTACCATCATGACCTACATCAACAGACAAGAGTACATAACTCTGTCAAGGTTTTGAACAGAATTATGCCCCTTTTTTACTTAGAAAATACATTGAATATGGGTAAAACCACTTATGCCTTAACCCTTTGAGATATTGCTTTGAATCTTTGAATGCTTGTTTACATCATTACCCCATCTGTAAGCAAGAGAAGGTAACTCTGTCAGGGATTTGTTTTAAAAATTAAGGCCCTTTCTCGACTTAGAATCTGGGTTAAGTTTTTCGTACCAGTCCACTTTTTGACTAAACCGCTCCAGATATTACTTTGAAAGTTGGAATACTTGTTTACCATCATGATCCCAAAACACGGGCAGGAGAAGGTAATTCTGTGAAGGATTTTATATGAATTATGGCCCTTTTTGACTTAGAAACTTAGTTAAAATTTTCATTCTTGTCCACTTGTTGACTTAACCATTTGAGATATTACTTTGAAAGTTGGAGTACTTATGTACCATCATGAGACCTATCTGTAAGCAAGAGAAGATAACTCTGTGAAAATGTATCTTGATTTGTACTTAGAAATTCCTAGTTAAATTCTTGTGTGCCCTTAACTGTCAAAGTTTTGTTTTATTGGCAAGCACTAAAAAAGTCGAGCGCGCTGTCCTACTGACAGCTCTTGTTATACCCCCAAAACGAAGTTTAGGGGGGTATATAGGAGTCACCCGGTGGTTGGTCGGTCGGTTGGTCGGTCGGTTGGTCGGTCGGTCGGTCGGTCGGGCGGTCGGGCGGTCGGTCGGTCGGTCTGTTGCATTTTCCTTGTCCGGAGCATAACTTGAAAACTACTTGTTGGAATTCAATACAACTTCATACAATGATCAAGCACATTGAGAGGAAGTGCAGTGCACAAGAACTATAACTCCATCTTGACTAATTACAGAGTTATTGCCCTTTGTTAGTTTTCCTTGTCCGGAGCATAACTTGAAAACTACTGGTTGGAATTCAATACAACTTCATACAATGGTCAAGCACATTGAGAGGAAGTGCAGTGCACAAGAACTATAACTCCATCTTGACTAATTACAGAGTTATGCCCTTTGTTAGTTTTCCTTGTCCGGAGCATAACTTGAAAACTACAAGTTGGAATTCAATACAACTTCATACAATGGTCAAGCACATTGAGAGGAAGTGCAGTGCACAAGAACCATACTCCATCTTGACTAATTACAGAGTTATTGCCCTTTGTTAGTTTTCCTTGTCCGGAGCATAACTTGAAAACTGAAAGTTGGAATTCAATACAATTTCATACAATGATGAAGCACAATGAGAGGAAGTGCAGTGTACAAGAACCATAACTCTATCTAGAATATTTTCAGAGTTATTGCCCTTTGTTATTTTTTCTTCTCCAGAGCATTACTTGAAAACTACTGGTTGGAATTCAATATAACCTCATACAATGGTCAAGTACATTGAGAGGAAGTGCAGTGCACAAGAACCATAACTCCATCTTGACTCATTACAGAGTTATTGCCCTTTGATACTTTTCCTTGTCCGGAGCATAATTGAAAAGTACTAGTTGGAATTCAAAACAACTTCATACAATGGTCAAGCACAATGAGAGGAAGTGCAGTGCACAGGAACCATAACTCAATCTTGACTCATTACAGAGTTATTGCTCTTTGTTACTTTTCCTTGTCCGAGCATTATTCAAAAACTTCTGGTTGGAATTCAATACAACTTCATAAAAAAGTCAAGCACAAGACAGGAAGTGCAGTGCGAAAGAACAATAACTCTATCTTGACTCATTTCAGAGTTATTGCCCTTTGTTACTTTTACTTGTCCGGAGCATTATTTGAAAACTACTGGTTGGAATTCAATACAACTTCATACAATGGTCAAGCACAATGAGAGGAAGTGCAGTGTACAAGAACCATAACTCTATCTTGACAAATTACAGAGTTATTGCCAAGAACAATATCTCTTTTTAGTTTGTTTGCAAGGTATTCTGTTACTACGAACTTTCTCAGTTTATAAAGCAGTCTTTTGGGGGTATTAATCACATTTAGTGATAGCTCTAGTTACAAATTGCTCTCTCCAAAGTCAATGTAGATATTAAAATGAACCTTTACACAAGTCATTGAGGTGGATGAAACATGGTGAAAGGTGCATGTGCCATTACTCTGAATTACATTTTGGCAAAGTTAGGCCCCTTTTTGGACATTGAAAATGCTAGTTAATGTTTTACATGCAAATAACTATTACTCAAAAACTAATGCAGAAACTGGGTTGAAACTTCACACAAGTGTTGGGTGTAATTGAACAAGACCACAGCATTAAGCCAAATAACTCTTACATGGATTTTGACAAAATTATCCCACTTTCTGGAATTAGAAAAGTTCTGATTTTACTTAGGCATGCTAGTCACTATCTCCGGAACTAATGCAGATGTTTATTTGAAGCCTCACATAATCATTTCATACTTTTGACCTTAATTCTAACACAATTACAGAATACATACATGTATTCCTATTCTTAGACATGAAATTCATTTTACATACGAGCCTGAGAATAGTCGAGTGTGCTGTCATGAGACAGCTCTTGTTGATTTATCTTCATACTTTTATAATGGAGTATCAGATTATATAAATATCATTGGAACACTTACTTAATTTAGTTCCAACACCTATTGCTGCCTTGACTTCACACCAAGGTATGAACTGTACTAACTCGAGTTTCAAGTAAACCAAAAGGGTTTTCACCTATGTTTTACATGAATCATGCCTTCATTCTTGAAGAACTGAATTCTACTAACATCACAGACAGACAAGGTAGACTAATGTTTCCGGTTTTACATTTTGTGTGTATAACAGGCCAAGTAACAGCAGTTATATCATCACCTATCAGATTTGCTTATCAAAATGGTAGCTACCTTGACTAAAGCAAAGGATTCTGTAATACACGGTTATGGGATTTATGGACTTATGTTGATATACATTACCTAAATTTGTTGGTATATTGTAATATTTAAACCATGTTGTATTCTTGTTCTTACATTGAAATGTTTACTTCCTTGCAGGTTGGCAAAGTGTTGGAATACTCGGATCCTTCGGCCGTGTTATTTTTCATGACAATTTTTGCGATCGTCACAATTATGAAATGTTTCCTAATCACCGTATTTTTCTCACGTCCAAACATGGCCGCCTGCTGTGCTGGGTTCATATATTTCCTCGGCTATCTGCCATACATGCTGATGCTGCAGTTTGACGAAGTTCTCACGAGGCAAACAAAGATGGCTGTGGTAAGGTTATAATACAAAAATTGTGAACGGATTGTAGTTCCTTTTCACTGTTAACCCTCGCTTTGCTAAATGTCTAAAAATATATTGGTACCTCTATTTGGACAGATCATTAAAATTTTCCAAGTGAAGCTTAGTTTCCAATATTGTTTTTAAGAAGACTTGATGTACATGTGTCTGGTAATGTAAGTAACAGTTCTGTTTTATACATACTTTATTGTTTGTAAGTAGAACAATTATATTTTAAGTTATATACTCATGTCAGATGACTATATGTGGATAAATGCATTATGCATTTTTTGTGCAAAAGATCCAAGTAAACATTAGAATTATTCCTGTTCCAGGGCCTGTCGTCTAACGTAGCTTTTGGCTATGGTTGTAACTTTATAGCCCTGTGGGAAGAGCAGGCGATTGGTCTACAGTGGAGTAACATGGGAATCAGTCCTGTGAATGACGATGATTTCAACATGGCGCACTGCATTGCCATGATGCTGATCGATGCTGTCCTCTATGCTTTACTGACATGGTACATCGAGGCAGTCTTCCCAGGTAGGTGAATGGCTTGGCCAGTCATCATGGCTGCTCGAGTTTGAACATTCAGTAAGGCTCATAGAGGTAGATATAATTTGTTTTGGGGAAAATGTCTGGTTAAGATTGGGTTAACTGTTCTTTAAAATTTATTTTTGCAACACTATATGGGTTTTTTCTAACGAGATAAATTTTTAAACAGTGACCGTATAGCCAGAACCCTGAAAACTGTTTGCAATAATTACACAATGTATATCCATTCACAGTTATCTAAAGTACTAAGTGGTTATAGTTCTTTTCTAAATGCATGTTTGCTAAAAATCCAGTCGTAAAAAGTGTGAAATATTCACACAATGTTTGAAAGTTTCACTATTTTTTTAGGATTTTTTTTATGTATCGATCATATTATATCCATTTTTAACTGTCCATGTAAATTTTGCTACAACATTGAAGTATATTTTGTGATTTTATTTTAAGGTCAGTATGGTATACCGAAACCATTTTATTTCCCGTTTACCAAGTCGTACTGGTGTGGCAGTAGCAGCAAGTCTGATGGACATGACCTGAGAACAGCTAGTATGGAGCTCAATGGACAAGGTAAATAATGGGAATGTGGTCTCGTGTTAATTTAGTAATTTAAGCAAATTTGTAGAAGAAAACAAATGCTTTTTCCAAAATGTTTCAATTTAAGAATATAGAATTGACAGGAAGACACCAGACTAGATTTGACAAAATTAGTGGCATATGATAGTATCCCTTGTTAAAGGAAGATAACGAGCTTATATCCAAATACCCATACAGCAGGCTGTAAGAATATCCAAATATGAAACTTTTATAGTGGTTGCCATTCATAAACATAATATATTACAAAACAAGCAAAATTTCATGAAATACTTTACCGTGACCCAGCTTAATTTGTAAAATGGACTTGTCCAATTCTCAATTCAGACTGGTTTATTACATTTTTAAAGGGGTGCGTAGTATAAGTTTGTTGACAGAGGAGCTTACAGCACATTTAGCGATGAGACTGCCTGGATGTGTAGGCTGTTCACCATCTGAACGTGCAACAGGTGTAGAAAACTTCCAGCCAGCAGAATGGGAGTTAAGTGCCCCTGTAACTAAGCTTTTGTTTTACAGACACTGATAGAATGGAGGCGGAACCAAAGAACAAGAATGTGGGCGTGGCAATTAGAAATCTGAAGAAGAAATACTCGTCGAGTAACCGTCTAGCAGTGGACGGGCTGAGTCTGAACTTTTATGAAGACCAGATTACTTCCTTCCTGGGACATAATGGTGCTGGTAAAACCACAACCATGTGAGTTAACACTTTCATTTTTGAAATGCTCCCTTCCTGCCCATAATTTTGACATTAGTGCTGTGATCTTGTTCAGATTTGTATTTTTAAGAATTCATATTTTTACACCTAATAAATGTTGATAAATGTCAAAAGCATAGTTATTTGGGTGTTTGATTTCTATTAACTTTCAATTCATTTCATATTCTTGCATATTGATATTGGTCGCAAGTTAAAAATCTGTATATTTCAATAAATATTTGTGGTGTTTGCTTTCAAACTTTCTTGTAGTATCTAGTTTATTTATGGTAATAGTATTTACACCAGTGTGAATATATATATATTATTGTTACAGGTCAATTTTGACTGGACTGTTTCCACCAACCGAGGGTACGGCATTTATCCATGGCAAAGATATCCGTACAGAAATGGATCACATCAGACACAGTCTGGGAACATGTCCTCAACATAACGTACTCTTTGACTGGTACGTAGTCTATATCTTATTACTGGTACCCATTTAAAGTAGTGTGGGATGACAGCATAAAGTGCCATGCTCAAATCCACATTTTGTGACCTTGTTAGAGATTGAACCCAGGGTCTAGATTGCAAACCAACTGACCACTGGCTCACTGAGGTCCACGTGAGCGCCTGATTCAGTTTTCAACTAATCGTAAAAGGGTGAAAAAATTACTGATGTTGGAGAAAAGATGTATGATTTTTTAAGGTCAAATGCTAGATAAATCTGTTTACCGATCTCAGGTTGACTGTTGAGGAACACTTGTGGTTTTACGCTCGGCTGAAGGGATCTTCGGCACAGGAGGTGAAGAAAGAGATGGAGCAGATGATTAAAGATGTTGGACTGCCACACAAGAGACATGAACACTCCAGCAACCTGTCAGGTATGTCTGTTATAACATGTGTTTAATATACAACAGTCAAATCTGTCTAAAATGATCCCTAATCAGGAAAAACATGAATGGTCTTTGTTGACATATAGCCTGTCATCACATGCATGACTTATATAGATGGGTTAGATTGGCTTTCCTTGATGTTGATCTTACCCATAGTTAGGTTTTCATTTGGATATAGTCTTTAACACAGCTGACTGTAATTTGGTTTAGCTTGCCTGTGAAATAAAATCTGTGAAATAATTTCATTGCCCCCGATGGAACCAATTGATTATCACAGAGGGAAGTGGATCAGGAAGTAGCAGTTCTCATCACTGATGCTGGCTGAGTGGGCTCGGGGCACTTGTGGCAAGTCTTTCAGTCTCAAAATTGCCAGTTATTGCTCAAATGGTGTGCTCATTGATAATTTACTGATACAAAAAGTGCAGACTATAGTCGCACTGCTCAGATAAACAAACTGATTCTTACCCTAACTGGTTGTAAAGGTAGAGTAATTGTCGGCATGGCACATATAAGTGAGAGTTATCCATTTCTTAGATGATTTAGTTGCAGCATGCAGAATAATTTGGATAGTATTACAAGGTTTAAATGGGATTAAAACAAATAGTGCAATATTTATTTTATACTTTGCAGGGGGTATGAAGAGGAAGTTGTCTGTTGCCATAGCATTTGTTGGCAACTCTAAGACTGTGATCTTAGATGAACCAACAGCCGGTGTTGACCCCTATGCCAGAAGGGCTATATGGCAACTTCTCCTCAAGTTAAAGAAAGGTATGTCAGCAGATTAAAATGATAACAAATAAATTTGTGTTATCCTAACCCCGCTAAATTTCTTAAATGGACTTGCCTGCTTTTCAGTTTGGATTGTACCATTTACTCTCTTAAGGGGTGATTACTTTAGACTTATTAATAGACTAGCCAGTGGTGCAGATCATGATTAGACTTCAGGGACATTACAGACTGATCATGGTCTACATTGGTGGTCCTACAGGAAGAAACACAAGTAACTAGCAGGGTTATATTTAATGATGATTAACGTAGAAAATTTTAGTAGAGTAACGGAAGAAAAGATATCAGAACATAGGGAGTAATTGCAGTGTAGATTTTCCATACAAATTACGCATTACACTTGTTTTGCAGCAATGATAACTGTTTAAAAAGATGAAAAATGATGAACTCGACAAAACTTCTATCGTAAGTTTTAAAAAATTTGTTTCAGGACGGACAATCCTCCTGTCCACCCATCACATGGATGAAGCTGATGTGCTCGGGGACCGAATCGCCATCATTTCACAAGGTCGTCTGTGCTGTGTTGGGTCAAGTCTGTTCTTGAAGAATCACTATGGTAACGGTTACTATCTGACCTTAGTACGTGGCGATACCGACCTAGACGAGGAAGCCATATTGAAGGAACAGTTGATGTCGAATAATGGCCGACCATTTTCTGCTGGTAGCACCAGGACTATCACTAGTGTCCTTGTAAGTGTTAAAAAAAATCTCATTTGGACCAGTTGTATCGTACAAAAGTTTACCAGTTTCTCATTCATTCATTGGTGCCCATTCGCGACCTCAAAATTTATGTTTGTTCCTCTTTTGCATAGATCGTTGATGTGGGACAAGTTGAATGAAAGTTGATACAATATCAGCTTTCAGTTTATTTTACGTGTCCGAGGGTGTAACAGTCTGTATTTCATTCTTCTATTATTTTAGCCAAGCATAATAAATGAAAATGAAGATGAGGGATATGCTGACGGGAAATCGGACAGTGACCCGCCTACTCCACCAAGCAACGACACTGCCTACCCAGGTAATAAGCTGAAACCCAAATTGAATCAGGGATGAGTTATTGAGATTGGACATACTTCAAATAATTTTAGGGGTACCCTTTGGTGATCTCTGTTTTCAGATAATTGATGCTGTGCCTTTTCCATTCATCTTTAACAAAAGGAACTTTTAGAGAACTAGTAAAATTGTATGGAATGATAGTGACAGATTTTTAAAATAAAATGCACTGACTAATTTTTGCTCTTTTTTCGCTTTTTCTGCACTTCACTGATGGTACGGTGGTGGATTCTCAGTAAAGAAGGTAACATCATTGATCAAGAAGTTTGTACCAGAGGCACGTCTGGTAGAAGACAACATGACGGAAATCTGCTACCAGTTGCCATCCGAAGCAGCTCGTAGGGGCGACTTTGAGCGCCTCTTCCAACAACTAGAGTTCTGCCACTTGGAACTTGGTGTCTCAAGTTTTGGAATCTCAGATACAAGTCTTGAAGAGGTAATGTCATAGTCATTTAGCTTTGCAACTTTTAATAGTAATTTATACATTTACTGGTATTAGTGGATACACGTTTTCGTGGACCTGTCCAAATTTAGGTATTGTAGATATATGATACATGATTAGTGGAGACAAATTTCTGTGTACCTGTACAATTTTAGGTATTGTAGATTTATCATACACGATTAATGTAGACAGATTTCCGTGGACCTGTCCAATTGTCAAGGTTGTAGATACATATATGTGCAGTTTTGAAATTGCCAAGACACAAAATTAAATGTGTGAAAAATTAATTTAGTATCAGATGTTTTGAGTATCAGTGTTTCTTATAAGCAGGATTTTAAAATGAACAAGAAAATGCTCTTAAATTTGGACAGTTATTTGGTGTATTAAAAGTAATTCAGATTGATACCATCTGGAGTGAATCTCGTGGGCGATTAAGTTGTTCTTAAGTTGTAAGAACTTGATTCACATTCGAGAATGAATAAATTTTTATAAATCAAATTAGTTCAGAAATTGTAAAATGTTGTAATATTTTCCCAAACAGGTTTTCCTGAAAGTTGCTGAAGAAAATACCATAGACACTGAAGAAGAATTAAAGAGAAACAAATTGGATGAGATGGCTGATGGTGAGTAAACTGATATGATATATGTAACATCTTTATCTGTGATGCAGTTATACCCACTGCATTGTACTGACATTTTGTTTGAAAAAAGACCTTCATTTTATGTCAGAATAGTTCGACTAATTCTTGGGTGTTGATGTATTCTCATTTGTGTATGATGATTTCTTGCAACTTCTACACTTGAACCTTCATATTGACATGGTGCTATGAAAATCACTGGAAATGGACATGGAAATACATGTATGTGCATGAAATTGATTGATAATCACTTTATTCTCCCAATACAAGATCAGTGGTTTGAAAAAAATCTTTGTCTGATATAAAATGTTTTCCATCGCAACAGGTGGTAGAATACCTCGGGGCGTGTCCAGACTGAGTTTCAAACGCAAGAAGAAGTTATCCCTGTTAGGAAGACGGTCCTCAAACAGGGTGGATAGCAAGACAGACCTAATGGCGGAAGAAGATACAGGTAATAGATAATGCAGTTTTGGTAGATTTAGTTTCAGGTTTTGCATTTTAAACCTTTCCCTGCTTAATATTTGAAATTAACATTCACAGCTATAAATAGAATGAAGGCTCTATGTAACAATTGATTAATACCAGAAAGGGTTGCTCAGTCAGTAAAGTGTAACTTCCTAATATATAATTTCTTGTATGTTTTTCACTTATTTTTCATGAACAGGTCTTTAAGTGATATAAAAGTCTAAAACAGGTATTAAAGGTTTAGAGCTTATTTATCATGAAAAG
The DNA here is from genome assembly GCA_022818135.1 of Saxidomus purpurata. NCBI lineage: Eukaryota > Metazoa > Mollusca > Bivalvia > Venerida > Veneridae > Saxidomus > Saxidomus purpurata. The sequence goes on along the minus strand of JAFMSR010000005.1, from coordinate 6,095,337 downwards.
GTCTTTAAGTGATATAAAAGTCTTGAACAGGTATTAAAGGTTTAGAGCTTATTTATCATGAACACGTCTTTAAGTGATATAAAAGTCTAAAACAGGTATTAAAGGTTTAGAGCTTATTTATCATGAACAGGTCTTTAAGTGATATAAAAAGTCTTGAACAGGTATTAAAGGTTTAGAGCTTATTTATCATGAACAGGTCTTTAAGTGATATAAAAGTCTAAAACAGGTATTAAAAGGTTTAGAGCTTATTTATCATGAGCAGGTCTTTAAGTGATATAAAAAGTCTTGAACAGGTATTAAAGGTTTAGAGCTTATTTATCATGAACAGGTCTTTAAGTGATATAAAAAGTCTTGAACAGGTATTAAAGGTTTAGAGCTTATTTTGTCTACGAACAGGTCTTTAAGTGATATAAAAGTCTTGAACAGGTATTAAAGGTTTAGAGCTTATTTATCATGAACAGGTCTTTAAGTGATATAAAAGTCTAAAACAGGTATTAAAGGTTTAGAGCTTATTTATCATGAACAGGTCTTTAAGTGATATAAAAGTCTTGAACAGGTATTAAAGGTTTAGAGCTTATTTATCATGAACAGGTCTTTAAGTGATATAAAAGTCTTGAACAGGTATTAAAGGTTTAGAGCTTATTTTTCATGAACAGGTCTTTAAGTGATATAAAAAGTCTTGAACAGGTTTTAAAGGTTTAGAGCTTATTTTTTCATGAACAGGTCTTTAAGTGATATAAAAAGTCTTGAACAGGTATTAAAGGTTTAGAGCTTATTTATCATGAACAGGTCTTTAAGTGATATAAAAGTCTAAAACAGGTATTAAAGGTTTAGAGCTTATTTTTCATGAACAGGTCTTGAAGTGATATAAAAGTCTAAAACAGGTATTAAAGGTTTAGAGCTTATTTTTCATGAACAGGTCTTTAAGTGATATAAAAGTCTTGAACAGGTTTTAAAGGTTTAGTGCCATGAACAGGTTTAGAGTGGTTAAGTTTGAGTAATATTGCATTACAAGGATAGTGTGATGTGCATGTGTAAAAAACATGCACGTGAAAATAATATGCAAAAAGACCAGAACAAGAGATTTAATCAATATGTTATTCTGAATTTTTGATCCATCAGTGCTGAAGCGTTTGTTAGCAGGAGGTATAGTCTGTCATGTATATAGCAACAATAAACTGCATTTTGCTCCTTTACTGTCAGAAATTATACAGCATGAGTTGCCTTGCTGTTCAATGAATATATTCATTTTTTGTCCGCACTGCAGCAATAGGTTTTTTTTGTAGCATGCTTTTGTAAAGTAATTGTTACTGAATCTGTGTTTAGTGGTCACCTGAATTAAGAAGTCACTTGCTTTTTGCAGCCATTATTATTACCAGCCAACTGACCATTCAGATGTAAGATAAACCTGCACTAAGTGGTCACCTGTTGTAAGAGACCACATTTAATATGTCCTCTTGACTGGCTGTTTTAGACAGGTTTGACTGTATAATGCTGATGTGTTGAAAAAACAAATACACCTTAGCTGCCTTGTATATTGTACATTGCCCAGAAATTTCTAAAATCAAGAGCCGAGAAATTTCTAAAATCAAGTGCCACTTCCTTCTCTCCAGTCTGGACTTTAAAAATACCTGGGATAAGGATAATTTAATGTTGGAGTTAAAGAAACAACATGCAAGTGAACAAGAACCAGAGATTTGAAATGTTTAAATTCTTTATATGTCAGTGTGACGGTCATTACTAGCAGACGGAATAATCTCTTTGTATGTAATTGTATTGCAATATTAAATTACATTTTCCTTTGGATATTATGGTATTTTACATGTACAGTGGTTGTACTGGGTAGTACTGTTACAGTCAGAAGTTAAAAAGAATAAGGTGCCTTGCAATTTGAAAAAGATTTTCCTTTTTACTGTTTTTTTATTCTCTGCAGCAAGAGTTTTTGTGGCATGCCTTTATCAAGTACTTGTATTTGACAACAGTTGAACCTGTGTTAGTGGTCACCTGAATAAAGCTGCTACCTCTCCTTAGCAGCCACTATTGATGTCAACCAATTATCAATTTGTAAATACAGTCAAACCTGTGAACAAAGACTACTGTTGGGAAGGTATAGGTGTGGTCTTGGTTTGCATGTGGTCATTATTCACAGGTTTTTCTACAATAGATGAAAAGTGCACTGTGATCTCCCTACTAGTCTTTAATCGCAGGATGGTCTTTATTCAGTGGTGGCCTTAAACACAGGTTTGACTGTACACACCTATGCTAAACAGCTACCTACTACATTTGACTATTTTGATATACCACTTGAAGAGCTGCTTAAGACAAGTTGAACAGTATTCTTTGATAGGTTTTTCTGCTTAATTTATTAGTTAGATTTTCTTTAGTTTCATACCTTTAGGTTTGCATGTTAACATGTCTGTCACTAATGTTAGTAATTTATTTATAGCACAACGAGCATGGAGATTTGAATGATGAATACTCAGTTTTTGTATTTTTATATCTTAGCCCTGTGGCATTGCAGTGTCTACATGCATGTCAGTTGAGGGTTGCAAGTTTGAGCATCCACTTGACCCCTCTTTCTACGTCTTTTGTCAGAAAGTCATCAAATGCTCAAGTAAAAGGGGTGGAACACTGGTTTCAGTGAAGAAACACTATCTATTTTTAAGTCAGAATGTAAAATCAATTTGTTAAAAGGGTGTATTTTAGAAGCTATAACAAATGTAAGTTAAATCTGGAAAGAATACTAAAGTGGGATAAAAGATATGTGTGCTGTTAATGTTTCATTTCAAAATGGAAATGACCATACCAATTAACAGATTATTTATTACCAGTGGAATGAAACTGTCGTGGTGTATATGCTAATTTTTCTCACATGCATAAAAAAATCATACATAAAAATTGCATTTGTTACAAAAACTGATATCATGAATATACCTACAGAGGTTTACCAGAGGGTTATTTTCTGTTCAAGCAGAAAAGTGAAAATGAAATCTAAGGGAGTCAATCATTAAAAACAGAAATTTTCATTCTGCTTTACTCCATTCACCAACTGGATGAAAGAAAGCATTCCTTTTGAAGCATAACTGAGACACATTGTGCAAAAACCAGCAGTAGGCGTTTGCAACCAACATGGATCGGAATCAGCCTACAAACCCAAGAAGTCTATTCTGAATCCATCCATCACAATTTGAGTTGCAATGCAGCACTTGTTATTACAGCAATGTTATTTAATGATAACACTTCTTTCTAAGTCCATTTACTATGCATTGTAAGGTTAAAATGTTGGATTTTTACACAGCAAAGCTCGTTTATATAAAGTCAGTATTCAGTTAAGTTGAGATGCTTTAACTAAAATACCTGTATTTCAGATTCAGTAATATCTGGCCCAGTCAGTGACTATGGAGAGAACGGATTTAGCCATAACCAGCACCAGAAGGTCACAGGTTGGAGACTCACCATGCGCCAGTTTATTGCCATCTTTTTCAAGCGGTTCCATCACGTTAGGAGGAGCAAGAAAGGATTTCTGACTGAGGTAAAGAAAGATAGTGAAATTATACAGTGAAACCTTTAACATTTGTGAGGCAATTATATAAGTTGATTTCGCATATGGATCAATTCACAAGTTTAAGACCCAAACAAAGAATAGCCTTAACAGTACCATTTCCTGTAGAAGGAAATATGTTATCTCTGAAACCTATGAAGTTACATTCTGTTATGAAAAGTTAATGAAATTTTATGTTCACGAATTGACATGCATTGACCATATGTCTCTTTCTACGTAGTTGTTACACTATTTGGTTGAAAAGTATCTTTTATAAAACTCTTTTTCCAGTAAATAGAAACAGGTAACAGTGAAATGAAATTCTGCATTTCTTACTTGCTTGGGTGCATCCAAGTTTAACTGACATGTTGATTATAAATGATAAATCCTTTCCAGTAGAAGTAATGTTTGTTTTGTTACATTTGCAGATTGTGTTACCTGTTGTGTTTATCCTACTGGCAATGACATTCTCTCTGATATCTCCCCCATTCACTGAAGAGCCCCCACTAGAGCTACACCCCTGGCATTACGAACCACTGCGAGGAGACCCACACCTGCACATGTTCTACAGGTATAGTAGTTCATGTATATTTTCTTCTCGAAAAGAGTTCGTATTTCGTTTAGACTCGTGAAATCTTCTGTAATGTAACATTAGGTTATTTCGAATGGAATGAATGGATCTGCAAATTTGTACTTCTGCTTATTGTAATCAGATCAGTTGTGAAATGTAATCCTGTCCTTCAAGTTATTAAGGGGAGAGAACTGGTCAAAATTTAAGGAAGCAGTCATTGGGTATAGCAAATATAAGCTACAAGTACTCAGTCTATAATTCATTAATTGATGTAAATTGATATAGAAAATTGATGTAAAGTATTAATGTTGTTTTGCATGTCTTTTCAGTAATGATGCAAACAATAACCCTGTATCTGACAAAATGGAAGAAATAATACAGACCAAACCAGGAGTGGGAAATAGATGTGTCAATAAACATACAATAGAGTAAGTATGGTTTTCTCTTGTATGTTTTCTTTTCTAATATGTTGTACTGCAAAATTTTAATATTTGTGAGTTGTTAATTTTAGAGCAAGCACTGATTTACGGTATAATTATTTAAAATTGTTTATTTTAGTGCTAAAAATAAAACCTCGCAAAAAAAACCAACTTACAGTAGTTTGTTGACTTGACTGCAAAACTGTGGTAACTTAATGGGTTACAGAAGGTCAACCCTAATATTTCCTCTGTTAGATTTACCTTTATAATTGACCTGTTGTTTTCTCTGTAATATTTTGTATTGAAGCTGTAATAATAATGATAATGAAAACATTATTTTATGAAGGTAACATATAAGACATATAAAGAATTACAAAGTAGATCAAAACATTTTTTTTTTCCATATGGCCTTCAAAAAAAACAAAAAAACAAAAAAACAAACAACAACAAGAAAACAATACTTCAAAATCTCTCTCTCTCTCTGCCAATATTATCTCCATGATGAATAATTTCTATATATAATATTCTGGCTAAAAGAGAGAGAGAGAGAGAGAAAAAATCTCTGTCATTCATTTCCTTCTATCTGTCTTGTAGGAAGTATCCATGTGAACCTATGGGCCAGCAGACGTTTCCCCAGAAGAAACCCTGGAACCAGACTATAGACTGTGACTGTAGTTCAGGCTGGCAGGTGTGTTCAGACAATGCAGCCGGGCCACAGCCACCGAGGGTAATGATCCCGACCACTGACTACCTGTATAACATGACAATGAGGAGCATTAGTGACTACCTGCTCAAAACCGAAAAGGAATTCAGAAAGAGAAGGTAGGAATGATGAATTTCAGTGACATTTCATTATGACTGTTTGTTGTGTAGTTAGTACTTTGTACTTCATAATTAAGGCCTGAAGTAGCCGTCAGTGTTTGTGCAGTAAATATTTGGATGTTACTGTTTATTATTAGTTGTTGTATGCTAAAACGGGAAAAATGTTCACTGGATATGAAATAAACACTTGTATGTAAGTGTTTCTTATACTTCAATTTAAATGTGGTTCCTGTGTAGGACTGTTTAATTTGTGCTTGCAAGGCTTTCCTTTGTCTTTCACCTCAGTTTAGATCATGTTTAAATATACATGACCAGATGTGTTGTATATCTCTCAACTTCTCAAGTTAGAATGACTTAAATGACTTTACTATTGTTAAAGAAACAGGAGGTAGTCATTGGAAAGTGAGTGTTGCTTAGTGATGACCTGACTTTTATTTTTGAGTAATAAAAAGGTGTTACATTCCAGGTATGGTGGATTATCATTTGGAGAGAGAGACTACGCTGCATTTACCGGCAACATTTCACAAGTACAGGAATATCTTGAGAGGATTCTAAAGGCTGCGAACAATGGCACCTCAGTACCGCTAGGTGACAGGGAATTCTGGTACGATTTGACAGAGGTTCTTCCATCACTGGCTGTGAAAGATGTGGCAAAGGTTGGTATGAATAATAAGAATGATTTAGGAAGGCCATCTGAGTTTTTGTTGTCATGTATCATCTGTAAAGGTGAAGCGTTTAGTCAATTTACACATCCATGTCTGCAGCCAGCTCAGCATCAGTTATGAAATTTTTTGTAATAGTTTGGTAACCTCTCTTGCTTTGCAACAACATTTGCATCTACTTTTCTTTGGGAATAAGACTAGAACCAGCTACATAACAAATTGATGAGTTGCCAAAACATGAAAATTTGGAAAAGCGAGTCATGAAACATGCAAAGTGGAAAAAAAGCAAGTAGCTAAAATTTGCAAATTTGGGAAAACAGATAAGTGAACATGTATGTAAAGTAAAAGTTATAAACCTGACATTTTATCGTTTTTGCAACGTTGTAACATTGAATATATGTGTAGTAAAAATACAAGTTTCTATGTCTGTCTCCAAAATAAATAAAATCTTGTATTTTAGGTATGGTTCAATAATCGTGGCTGGGCGGCATCTGTATCATACATCAACGTTATGAACAACTTGATCCTGAGAAGCAAACTGCCGCCAGGAACCAACCCTGCAGATTACAGTATAGTGGGTGTAAACCATCCCATGGAGATGACAAAAGAACAACTGAACGATGAAGCACTGTAAGCTCTTGTCTTTTGTTCTAAAATTTTCAATACATGGAGTTGTGAGTGTAAAAAATACTTACAGATTCTGATTTGGAAAAGTCTTACTGTTTTGGCAGTAAAATGTCGACGTACAAGGCTCTTGTTTAAATTATTAAACATTACAGTAATTGATCATACAGATCATGATCAGATAGAAACGTGGAAGACTATGATTAGGTGTCATATGCTAAGTGGAGCTGCCGTGAGGCAGGCGTAGCACGTTCGCCTCAGGATCGAAGGGCCTCGGGTTCGATCCCAACCATCGCTTTGTTGGTAGTGTCCTTGTAAATACGGCAGACCCAATAGTGTCCTTGCCAAAAGATTTGAGGCTTTCCGTATCTGTTAACTATTAACTACTGTTACTTCTAGTCATTTTAGAACCATATACATTTATGTTAGAAGATCGCCGCCAAGTCCTTACAACATTTAACAAGTACATATGATTGCATTTTATGTTTTGACTATTGGATGAAAATGTCATAGCAAAACTGTGCCCACTGTTCCATTGAACTTAACATGATGCCATGTGTCAACCATGTAACTTCAATAACAGTCAAAATTGGACTTTGCCTACAACAAATAAATGCAAGTGGAAAGTATTTGTCAATGAATGTATTCTTTTGTCATAAATATTTCTGCATCAACAAAGGGGTGAGGTTATTGCATCCATGGTGTCATGTTAATTGTCTCTATTCCATTTTTATACGCCCGAAGGGGACGTATTATGTTATCGCCTCGGTGTCCATCTATCCGTCCGTCTGTCTGTCCGTTAGCAATTTCCCTTCCGCTCTGTAACTCTTGAACCCCTTGAAGGATTTCGAAGAAACCTGACATAAATGTTAACCAGACTGAGACGACGTGCAGAAGCAATATTCCGGATGGCTGGATTCAAGGTCATACTTAGGGGTCAAAGGTCATATGATTTTGTTTCCCTTCCGCTCTGTAACTCTTGAACCCCGTGAAGGATTTCGAAGAAACCTGACACAAATGTTAACCAGACTGAGATGACGTGCAGAAGCAATGTTCCGGATGGCTGGATTCAAGGTCAAGGTCATACTCAGGGGTCAAAGGTCATATGACTTTTTTTCCCTTCCGCTCTGTAACTCTTGAACCCCGTAAATGATTTTGAAGAAACCTGACACAAATGTTTACCACATTGAGACGATGTGCAGAAGCCATGTTCCGGATGGCTTGCCTTAAGGTCAAGGTCAAACTTAGGGGTTCAAAGGTCATATGACTTTTTTTCCCTTCCGCTCTGTAACTCTTGAACCCCGTGAAGGATTTCGGACTCTTTTTCCCTTCCGCTCTGTAACTCATGAACCCTGTGAAGGATTTCGAAGAAACCTGACACCATTGTTTACCACATTGAGACGATGTGCAGAAGCCATGTTCCGGATGGCTCACTTCAAGGTCAAGGTCACACTTAGGGTTCAAGCGTCATATAACTGTGTGGATATTGCTCTGCATTTGCTCTTGATTACAGTGCTCTTGTTGCCCTTGAATTATCGAAAATTATGAAATTAGCCTTCTCAGCTCATAGTTCAAACAGGTGAATTAGCCTTGTCTGCTCTATAGTTCTAGCAGGTTTTACAAAACAAATGAACTGCCAGATACTGAGTTATGCCTCCTTGACGGGCGTATTTTGTGACAGTTTGGCACTCTTGTTAGTAACATGTGTTTACTAAGTTTTCCTTGACGTTTCAGGTATAAGAGTTTCAGAGATGTAGTGATAGCTATCTGTGTGATATTTGCCATGTCGTTCATCCCTGCCAGTTTTACAATGTACCTGATTGAAGAACGCACCTCAAACTCCAAACATTTACAGTTTGTGAGCGGTGTAAACCCCTCAGTCTACTGGATTTCTAATTTCTGTTGGGACATGGTAAGTGATATTTACATCATATGATATTAGTTACATTTGAAAGGCTTTTGTATGATGAAAACCTGTATGAGCAATTGTAACACATATATGTGTGAAAGATGTACTATGTATAATAATTCAATAATTATGTGGTTCTATTGTCATGCATTTTAATTATTCATGACATTTGGTGCATTGTTTTACATTTCAGATAAATTACATCATCCCGACAGTACTGTGTATATTTATATTTCTGGCATTTAACGTGAAGGCCTACGTCTCATCTGTAAATGCACCATGTCTCGTTGCCTTGCTAGTCTTATATGGGTAAGATCATATTTATATTCTCACTGTGAACAGTTACGATTTTAATCAGACAGAAATTCCTGTGAAACATTCACAGGCTTTTTAATATTGCGTCTGCTAATGCTTTGAAAGTACACAACAATGTACCGTCAAACTTATATACAAAATCCACTGGCTGGATGGAGAAAAAGCGAGTCCTTGTTGATAGGTGATTATGATTCACGTATGATTCTGCCATAGACCTGTAGAGCACTGTGTCATGCTTAAGATTGTCGTAAATAAAGGTTTGACTGTATTAGACATAACTAAGAATCTGAGCTGGTAAAAAAAGCACTAAATGAACCATTAAAAGTTGAATCAAATTTCTTAAGAAATCTGTACCAGTATCCTGGTATGCACTGCTTATCCGTGCAGCCACTGAGGAATCTAAAAGCTTGTCTGTAGCTAGAAAAAGGTAAAAATGTATATGTAAACTGAATAAAAAAACATTCCATTTTACCTTTTTGAATAGAAAATAAGGCAAGTAAATAGTACATGCTAGTGTCCACTAACAAATTAGTTGTTACTTATTAGAAGTGGTGTTTTTCCATTACAGATGGGCAATGATCCCACTGATGTACCCATTCTCGAGGCTCTTCAGTGTACCAAGTACATCACTCGTAACCCTGAAATCTGTGAATATATTCCTGGGAACAGTTTCCACGCTGGCAACCTTCATCATAGAGTTCCTGGAAGAAGATGATGAGGTAAGGTATTGCCTGCCATACATGAGCCACAGTGCTGAAAAGGGTTACAATTACTTACCTCTAGTCAAAGGGTTGACAGATCTTAGTACACTTGTACCCTTGTATGTGTTAATTTCTGTGTTGCAATTGAGAATTAATGATGACATTGAAGTAAAATGTACCAGCCATCCATACCAATTAGATAGTTGTTTGATTGCCAGCTAGACTTTACAGCTGTCCTTGGGGGAGGGAGAGCGAGACACTTGAAGCAACCATGAAAAGGTCATGCCATGTATTTTGTAAGGGATATATGTTTAGAACATATACTCTGAATGTGTAACAACATATGTGTACAAATAAAAGTTCTGATCACTCTTTGGCAGACGTATGATCACTTCAAATATTAAGATGCCCTTGAATATTTCTATGCCTGCAGAAATCATAAATATATTTTATTTTTCAGGATTTGAAAGATATCAACTTGATATTGAAGCAGGTGTTCCTGTTGTTGCCACAATACTGTCTTGGCAGGGGACTGTTTGATATGGCCAAGAACCAATTGTTTGCAGATGTGTACGCCAGATTCGGGGAGAACCAGCTGCAAAGCCCGTTTGAGTGGAAGATTGTTGGCCGTAATTTGTTCAGCATGTTTATGTTGGGCATTCTATTCTTCATCATCAATCTGTTGATAGAGTACAAATTCTTTATAAAATCAAGGTAAGTTTTGTAGAAATCTTGATACTCCAAGCATCCAAAATTTCTGAATTGGATTTTACCATCTTCTACCCTTACCTTCTATACCTTGCTGGTGGCAAGTGATTCTGCCTTTGCAACATGTGCACATTATTATTTCTTGCATACCAGATCGGGATATCTGCAGTTTTTACCAGTGCTGGAAAATCTCATCTTTTACCCCCTGATGTAAGATGATTTGGTGATATCAGAACAAGCTACTTTTATGAATGAATAAATTTATACATTACTACAAGAAAATAGCTCATAAATATAAGTCATTAGTTTTATTTTATTTCTGCCTCTATAAGTAGAATAGGGTATGCAAGAAAAAGAATCTACCACTGGTTGCATGTGCAAATGAGAATATCCGGCTCTCGGGTAACTGTTTTGGCGGCAACTTGGCAGAGCCTCAGTACCGCCAAAACAGTTACCCTCAAGCCAGATATTCCCATCTGCTCGTGCAACCAGTGAAAGATTCTTACAATCAGCCTGCAAATCTGTGCAGTCTGATCATGATCTGCACTGTTTTATGCTCTGTAAATTTTCAGTAAATATCCCTTTGATCAACTAATGGTACCGTCCAAATTGAAAGATGGACAAGTCCATTTTAAAAATTTGGTGCAGTAAGAGTTATTATTATACCTCCCGTGGTTTTCCCTATATAAAATTCACATGAAAAATGATGTTTACCCATGTAACATGATGTTACACCCCTGTAAGTCTAAAAATAGATTATTGGGTTCCCAATAAAATTTCCTCTCAGGCGCTTATTAAATTAATAGCGTCTGGATCAATGAACGTTTAAAGATATGTCAGACGACCAAAATGGCTGAATTTCAACAACATCAGCATTATCAGTCAGGGGTGTAACTTGTATAAATTATTTGTATCGTATTTGTCGAACAGGCGGCAGATGGTTAAAGTAGGAAACGTACAATCTGAGATGCTCACAGTCAAATCGGGTGTGCCACAAGGGTCAATACTTGGACCTCTACTTTTCTTATTATACATTAACGATATCACATTTTCATGTCAAGATTCAAACATAGATTTGTATGCTGATGACTCCACTTTATATGAATCCGGATTCCATCTTAAAGAAATTGAAGAGAAACTGCAAGTAAATCTAAATAATATCATTGACTGGTGCGCAAACAATAATATGTCTTTACATCCGTTAAAGACAAAGTGTATGGTTATCGGATCTACATATAAACTAAAACACACAAACACACTGAATCTAAGTATTAATGGCATACTTTTAGAGAATGCAACAGTCCAAAAAGTACTAGGTGTGTATATTGACAATACCCTAAATTGGCATGCTCATATAGATTATGTATGTAAAAAGCTTAATACCAAAATAGCATTATTAAAACGCATTTTGTTCCTTCTCACAGATGAGACGAAAATTATGTTTTATAACGCGTACATTTTGCCAATATTCGATTACTGTTGTACAATCTGGGGAAAAGATAACAAAAACTATATGAACAAAATAAACATGCTACAAAAATGAGTTGCAAAAATTATCTTAAATAAGCCGATGAAATCGCCAACATTAGGGCTATATAAACAATTAAAATAGCTTTCTATTCTGATAGGTGCAAATACCACACTGCTGTTCTTGTGTATAAAGTTATGAATCATATGTCGCCATCATATATGTCAGAGATTTTGATATTTTCCAAAAATGAAAAGCATAATCTGCGATCTTCTGTGCACAACGATCTTGTTTTACAAAGAATACCTCGAACCAATTATTATAAAGATTCATTCTCGTATTTTAGTATGAAAGTTTGGAATGATATTCCGTTTGATATTAGAGGAATTCCTGAACTCAAAACATTTAAATACAAATACAAGAACTATCTATTAAGTAACACTTAACAACTACAGTTTGGACTAAATTTTTGAGTGTCTGTCGTATCAAAAGAAAGTTTCAACAATTTAAACAATTTTTGTCTCACTTTTGCATATCTAACTTTGGCAAACAAATATACTATTTGAAAAATATGATTGTTCAATTGAAATGTATAACTAGCAAATCATATTTTGTTTCATAATGCTTTATCGACGGTATGTTGTTGTTGTTGCATTTTAATTCTTCTTTTATATTGTTGAAGGCCATATGGAAATAAAATTGTTCTAAATTAAAAATTTACTTCTACAAATATATTTCCACACTAACTTTTGGTCTAAATTTTTGAGTGTCTGTCTTATCAAAAGAAAGTTTCAACAATTTTAACAATTTTTATGCCCCCCACAAAGTGGGGTGCATATAGCGTTGCACTTGTCCGTCCGTCCGTCCGTCCGTGAGTCCGTCAGTCCGTCCGTACGTCCCGAAATCTTGTGAACGCAACTCCTCTTAAACCGGATGGCAGATTTTGCTTAAACTTCCAGGGATGAACAACCTTAATGTGTAGATGGTAGTAAAGGAAGGAATTTTCGCGGCGACCAAATTTAACAGAATTATGGCCCTTTGTTGATTTTTTCACTATATATCTTGTGAACGCAACTCCTCTTAAACCGGATGGCAGATTTTGCTTAAACTTCCAGGGATGAACAACCTTAATGTGTAGATGGTAGTAAAGAAAGGAATTTTTGCTGCGACCAAATTTAACAGAATTATGGCCCTTTGTTGATTTTTTCACTATATACTATGTAGAAATTTTGTGAACGCAACTCCTCTTAAACCGGATGGCAGATTTTGCTTAAACTTCCAGGGATGAACAACCTTAATGTGTAGATGGCAGTAAAGGAAGGAATTTTTGCTGCGGCCAAATTTAACAGAATTATGGCCCTTTGTTGATTTTTTCACTATATACCATATAGAAATTTTGTGAACGCAACTCCTCTTAAACTGGTTGGCAGATTTTGCTTAAACTTCCAGGGATGAACAACCTTAATGTGTAGATGGTAGTAAAGGAAGGAATTTTTGTTGCGACCAAATTTAACAGAATTATGGCCCTTTGTTAAGTTTTTCACTATATACCATATAGAAATATTGTGAACGCAACTCCTCTTAAACCGGATGGCAGATTTTGCTTAAACTTCCAGGGATGAACAGCTTTAATGTGTAGATGGTAGTAAAGGAAGAAATTTTTGTTGCGACCAAATTTAACAGAATTATGGCCCTTTGTTGATTTTTTCACTATATACCATATAAATTTGTTGCGACCAAATTTAACAGAATTATGGCCCTTTGTTGATTTTTTCACTATATACCATATAAATAATTGAACATATAAATTTTACATTTGTAATTTAATTTAACATGTACATAAGGTTACCTGTAGATCATTTTAGGTATATGTACAGAAATGAAACAGTGGAATGAAAAAGTTCCACATAAAAATCTTACATACATAAAAATCTTACATACAGATATGCTTGCTCTTGTTTATGAGCACATCTGCACAGTGGGGGCATCGGTGTCCTTTGGACACAATTCTAGTTGTCTTACTTTTGTCATATCTAACTTTGCAAAAAAATAGACTTTTGAAAAATATGATTGTTAAATTGTAAAAATGTATAAGTAGTAAATCATATTTTGTTTCATATTTCTCTATCAACGGTATGTTATTTTTGTTGCATTTTAATTCTTCTTTTACATTGTTGAAGGCCATATGAAAATAAGATGTATTTTGATTTACATGTAAATCCTTGTATGTCTGATATGTAACCTTCATGAAATAAAGATTTTATTAGCTCACCTGGCTACGCCAGGGTGAGCTTTTCTGATCGATGATTGTCCGTCGTCCGTCCGTCGTCCGTCAACATTTTGATTCAAATGACATCTCCTCTGAAACCTCTAGGCCAATGTTGATAAAACTATGCAGGAATGTTCCTTGCATGAAGCTCTACCAAAAATGTTCAAAGAATTCCATTCCATGCAGAACTCTGGTTGCTATGGCAACAAATAGGAAAATCTTTAAAAATCTTCTCCTCTGAAACCACAAGGCCTAGAGCTTAGATATTTGGCATGTAGCATTGTCTAGTGGACCTCTACCAAGATTGTTCAAATTATGACCCCCGGGGCAAAATTGACCCCGCGCAGGTGGGCCCTTAGTTTTTGCATAGGCATATATAGGAAAAACTTTAAAAATCTTCTTCTCTGAAACCACAAGGCCTAGAGCTAAGATATTTGGCATGTAGCATTGTCTAGTGGACCTCTACCAAGATTGTTCAAATTATGACCCCCGGGTCAAAATTGACCCCCTGGGGGTGGTCACTTAGTTTTGCATAGGCTTATATAGGAAAAACTTTAAAAATCTTCTTCTCTGAAACCACAAGGCCTGGAGCTTAGATATTTAGCATGTAGCATTGGCTAGTGGACCTCTACCAAGATTGTTCAAATTATGAGCCCCGGATCAAAATTGACCCCGCACGGGGGGTCACTTAGTTTTGCATAGGCATATATAGGAAAACTTTAAAAATCTTCTTCTCTGAAACCACAAGGCCTGGAGCTTAGATATTTAGCATGTAGCATTGGCTAGTGGACCTCTACCAAGATTGTTCAAATTATGAGCCCCGGATCAAAATTGACCCCGCACGGGGGGTCACTTAGTTTTGCATAGGCATATATAGGAAAACTTTAAAAATCTTCTTCTCTGAAACCACAAGGCCTAGAGCTTAGATATTTGGCATGTAGCATTGGCTAGTGGACCTCTACCAATATTGTTAAAATTATTACCCCCGGGTCAAAATTGACCCCTTACAGGGGGTCACTTAGTTTAACATAGGTTTATATAGGAAAGAGTTTAAAAATCTTTTTCTCTGAAACCACAAGGCCTAGAGCTTAGATATTTGGCATGTAGCATTGGCTAGTGGACCTCTACCAATATTGTTCAAATTATGACCCCCGGGTCAAAATTGACCCCGCACCGGGGGTCACTTAGTTTTGCATAGGAATATATAGTAAAAACTTTAAAAATCTTCTTCTCTGAAACCACAAGCCCTAGAGCTTAGATATTTGGCATGTAGCATTGCCTAGTAGACCTCTTTAAAGTTTGTTCAAATTATGCCCCTGGGGTCAAAATTGACCTTGCCCGGGGGGGATCATTTGTTTTACAAAGGCGTATATAGGAAAACTTATTTAGTATATAACATTATCTAGTGATCTTCCACCAGGCAAGTGGACTTGTACCAAGGTGAGCGATATAGGGCCATCTTGGCCCTCTTGTTATTATTATTATTATTATTATTTTGAAAATAACTTCTGTAAGTGATATTTGGAACATTTTGTTAATAAAATTACTTCCCTTTGCTGAAAGAATTAACTCCCTTGAAAGTTAAATAATGGGAATATCTGAAATTAACATATACAGGTTACAAATCAACATTTCAGTTTTTCTTGAATTTCTTCATTACTAGCAGATTACCTCTGCAAATACCTTTAGATAAGAGAAAGAAATGCAGGTTTTTTCTTTATAGCTGACGGTAATGACTTTTCAATAAGACATAATGGATTTATTGCCAAAATTATCTAACAGATGACCTGAAAAATGTCTTATTTCAAAGCCCTTGCGTAAGAAGGTTTTGTCGTGGCGTAACATATTTTATTTCATAATCTTGAAGTTCAATTATCAAAGAAATAGAAAAAAATGTGTAACTCCCCAGAAAATTTGTATCCTTGTGAAAAAATGATGTTAAATCTTTGTACTGTTTGGACAAAAATAACTTGAATAAGTGATCATGACTGAAAAATAACTTAAAGAAGTGATTAGGTGAGTGATGAATAAAAGACAAATATAACTTGTAGAAGTTATCTAAAATAACACTAAAATAACTTAAACAAGTTACACCCCTGACTGATTATGCTTGTTTAAGATTTGTTAAGTCATTGAAGAAAATTTGTAATGCTTGTCTATATCAGTATTGTCAATTTCTTAATTTGTAGTTTTTCGGTATAATAAAATAAATATCACATGCACTTGAGAGTGATAGGAGATATTGTGAACCCTTGAAAAGTGATGTCAACCTCGCCTCAGTTGACATTACTTTTCTCAGGTTCACAATATCTGCTAT
Organism: Saxidomus purpurata; assembly: GCA_022818135.1. NCBI lineage: Eukaryota > Metazoa > Mollusca > Bivalvia > Venerida > Veneridae > Saxidomus > Saxidomus purpurata. Next base: position 6,079,011 of record JAFMSR010000005.1, on the reverse strand, counting down.
CACCCTCAAGTGCATGTGATATTTACATAATGTTCAATTCCTGGTCGAAAGGTTGAATGTGATACACAAGTTGAATGGCAAACACTGATCATACTGCAAATATCTGTAAATTTCTTTTGGTCTACATTAAAATTTATTGCAGGAAATCTTCAGTTTAACACCCATTCATTCAGCAGTTAAAAATAATATAGAAACATTTTTTAAACGTTAATTAAACAAGTATCAAATTTGATGTGAAGCAAAAGGAAAACAACTGTGTATCTCTTTTGCAGAGTGCAGAAACCGTCAAAGGAGGCAATAGATGATGAAGACGAGGATGTTGCTAGAGAAAGGAAACGAATCCTGTCTGGTGATGCTAAAGATGATGTCCTTAGAATAGAGGAGTTGACAAAGGTATGTCGTAGTGATGATTTTAGATTCATACCGGTAATCACGATTTGGTAATGTTATCTATTACGCCACTACATGTTTGTTGAAATGTGGAAGGCTGGTAAATGAAATATGAAACTTTCCGTTTAGTACTTTGATGGAAGTTGTTTTTGCATGTCTTACAACTGACATACTTGATTTTGAAAGGGTTAGAAAATATGTTACCCTTACATTGACAATTGGAAGTGGAAAATCTTATTAAAAAGGATAAATATTGATTTTTCAGGTTTATAGCTCACGCGGGAAGAAAGGCAGACTCACTGCAGTGGATAGGTTGTGTGTTGGGGTTCCGAAAGGGCAATGCTTTGGTTTGCTAGGAGTGAACGGAGCAGGCAAGACAACAACATTCAAAATGTTGACGGGAGACGAGCGGCTATCAAGAGGAAATGCATTTGTTAATAATTATAGGTAGGATCTTTGCAACTATTAAAATACATCGCCATCCATTTTTATTCGCCCTTGATAAGCTCTCATTAAGGTTGCTATTGTAGTTACTTTGACACAGTTTTATCTTCATGAACAATATTAGATTTATCGATTACATTATTCACAGAAAAGAATTTACAGCTTTTTACTTTGCCTAAGTGTGGTTTAGGGGTTAGTGCATTCACTTCCCAATCCAGTAGACTTCAGTTCAAATCCCCAGTCAGGCTATTTGTAAATTGGTATCAGAAATAAAAGTTAATAGATATGTTTGGGTTAATAACAATAATAATAAAGATTTTATTTAATGAAGGTTAGATATAAGACATATTATGAATTACAAATAATTCAAAACATAGCTTATTTTGATATGGCCTTCAAAATAATGTTGGGTAGTGCCTCAAGAGTTGTTGATAGATGACGAGAGAACTTATTCAAGCTAAAAACAAAATTGATGTCTGAATAATTTTAGCCAGCTTTTAAAGTACTCCGTATAAATGTAAAGATATGATCATTCTAATTTCTATTACAGTATTTTGAATGAGATGGTGCAAGTACGTCATAACATTGGTTACTGTCCTCAGTTTGATGCCCTTGATCCACTCCTTACTGGGGTTGAACACCTGAGGTTTTATGCAAGACTGAGAGGCATTCCAGAACCAGATGTGAAAGAGGTTTGTGTAGGATTTGACTTATTAAAATATTGAGGTCTGGATTTTTTTTTTAAACTTCTGTATTGTTTGTCAATCATATTCAATTTTTGTCTAGCACAATTGTTTCCTATTACATGTTTTTTGTTTGTATACCTTTATCCAGAGTTAGTACATACCTGTATATCTATTGTATGTGATTTGTCATCAGGTGGCAGACTGGGCTATAAGGAGACTTGGACTTCTCCCTCATGCGAATAAAATCTCAACCAACTACTCTGGCGGCAACAAGAGAAAACTATCCACTGCCATCTCCCTCATTGGAAACCCTTCAGTCATATTCCTGGTAAGGATGTATAGCATTCACAATTTTTTATTTATGAAAAAACATCCGTTCCAGCGGTGTTAGTCGTTTAATAAACAATGATTTGGAGTGCTGATACGCAGTAATTAGCCAGGAAGGCGGAAGGCCTGAGTGGTTGATGTGGTCTATCAGTTATGTTTTCTTACGTGGAAGCACTGAACTGCTCCCTGATTTATGGTCATGTGTTCAAAACCCTGCTATAGATCTGACTCGTTATGTGAGAAAGTTGGCAAGTTTCTGATGAAGGATGGGAGTATAGTGCTTGTCCAACCCTTGAATGATGGTTAGGTAAACTGTTTACCAGTGAATATCTGAAATACTATTGAAAATGGCAATGTGGGTTTTAGCGTAGCTGAATTTATATTTTGAAAAATGTATTTTACAATGGAATGACCTAGGATGCGCATAATTATAAAATAATGAAACGGAAACTAGCAATGTTCCACTGTTGTGATTTCAGACAGTTTTAAAGATATGAGTAGATGTCAAAGTTATCTAAGGGGGATTATCTACTGAGGTGACAATGTCTTAGTTAGACTTGGTATAAGCTTGAGCAGCTATGCTGGTTAGACTTGCTGCATTTATTGGACTTGCTGCACTAATTGGACTTGCTGCACTTTTGGACTTGCTGCGCTAATTGGACTTGCTGCGATAATTGGACTTGCTGCGCTATTTGGACTTGCTGCACTACTTGGACTTGCTGCGCTACTTGGACTTGCTGCACTTTTGGACTTGCTGCACTTCCTGGACTTGCTGCGCTCCTAAGACTTGCTCGACTACCTAGACTTGCTTCACTAGCTAGACTTGCTACCTTAGCTAGACTTGCTTAGGAGAGTATCTCCTATCCTATTCACAAAGAGACTTGCTCCATCTAGCAAGAATCAATTTTGACAATACTGAGTGAGCCCTCCTTCGAGATCAAGTTTATTTTTTTTGATCTCAGCTTGTAATAACAGACTAAGACCTTTTTTATTTATTCAATCAATATATATTTCACACGCGAACCGGATTGAGCGACGCTTTTATGACGTCACAATACAAATAACGTCGTCAACGTAAATTAACAAATCTGTGTTTCTTTTTTCTGAAATAATGCATTAAAAATGATGTACTACGAAATAAAATAATGTTATTCTTGACACAACCCTTTTCTCCAAGGAAATACTTGATTTTCATAAAATATTTATCAAGAATAACTCATTCTGCTGCTACCAATTCGGATGTTTTGGACCTCTGATGATGGCATTGGTGGCATATCAAACATGTTGACGTCGTTCATAGGTCCAACTTGTCTCTCTGCACTAGCTGTGATGATACCTGCACATGCTGGTAGACATTCCGGCGGTCTTCGTTTATAGGTATAACCTTTTGTTGCGCCAATTTTTCTTTCACCATTTGTCCAACTGCATAGCTTGCTAAAGGAGTCGTCCTCTTTCTGCATGGTTGTATGAAACCCGCCTTTACTCTCCTTATTGCAATGTGGTTCTGGTTCTGCCAATGCCTTCAACGGCTTCTCAGCGTTGTTTTGTGGTACTCTGGTTGTCACCTCCGCTGTTATATCTGAAGCATGTCTCTCCTTCCACCTTGGGTCAGGTTTGTCCAGCACACCAGGGATATTTCCCAGAATCAAATCGCAAATTAACGACTTTGGAACCATGGCTTCCAGTTCTCCTGTGAAATAGGGTGTATCAACATGTATCCTCGCTGTTGGCACTACCTTGGCTTGACCATCAATTGTTATCATCACTATATGTTTCTCCAGAAACTGTTCGTCTTTTACCAACTCCATACGTATTGCTGCTGATTCGCAGCCGGTGTCCCTTAACACCTCCACCTCTCTAGATCTAACAAACCCCTTTTGTATATCTAGATTTTTCTCCCCTCCCAACATTTCCATGAGGCACCCGTCTGAAATGATCGGGAGTAACTTTCCATTTGAAAGTTTAAGTTCTCCGCTCTCTGTGCACTCCTTCAACGCACAACTATGCATTTGAACATGTGCACATGCGGCCGATATTTTTCTGTCCCTTCTACTCCCAGCAAAGCTTTTCTGTCTGCAATCTTTTGCGAGATGACCTATCCTGTTGCACATAAAGCAGGTTTTATTTCTGCTGTAATCTCTGGTATCTCTTACTGGAAGCGTTGACCCACTTTCTGGCACTCCTCTATCAATGCTTTGTCCAGACTCGCCTGGCTGTTGATCTATACCAATTGACGCCTTATTTTGGGAAATCTTTCCACCATGTGCCTCCGAGTACTGCTCAGCGATTTGCGTGACTTCCTCTATCGATCGCGGTGCTCTTTCCTTCAAAAACAACGCTAATTCTGTTGAACAGCTTTTAATGAACTGTTCTCAACCCATTAAGTCACATAACCCTTCATATGTGTCTTCTACTTTGGCCATTTCAACCCATCTTACAAAGTATCGCCTCAGTTTTGCTATGTATTGAAGAACAGTTTCCCTTGACTCCGGCTTACTCGTTCGGAACTTCATTCTGAAACCTTCTTCGGTGAGCTGGTATCTTCTTAGTACCGCTATCTTCAGGGCTTTGTAATTGCTTGATTCTTCAGGTGACATACTGGTGTATACTTCCAGCCCTTTGCCTGTCAGAAGAGAACTAAGACTCACAGCCCAAGAGTCTTCGCTCCAATTCTGACTTCTCGCGTACCTCTCAAAACGTTCAATATAGGCATCCATATCATCAGACCTCTCGTCATATTTTGGCAACTTCGGCCGAAGTGATATACTCTGAATTGGTCTCTCCTCAACCCTATCGACTCGGAGTTTTTCTAGTTCTAATTCTCTCTCTTTAAGCTGTAATTGGAACTGCATTTCCGCGACCAGCCTTTCATCTTCCCTTCGTCGCACTCTCTCATCTCTTTCAATAAACTCTGTTTCTTTCTTCTCTATGAAGATCGCCAAATCTTGACCGGCTAAACCAAGTCTTTCTCCTAGACTTAGCCACTCTTGATAATACATACTTTCCAACTGTCTAACGAAACCTCCTTGTAGAAATCCCGGACGAGCCCCCAATTGTCAAAGTTATCTAAGGGGGATTATCTACTGAGGTGACAATGTCTTAGTTAGACTTGGTATAAGCTTGAGCAGCTATGCTGGTTAGACTTGCTGCATTTATTGGACTTGCTGCACTAATTGGACTTGCTGCACTTTTGGACTTGCTGCGCTAATTGGACTTGCTGCGATAATTGGACTTGCTGCGCTATTTGGACTTGCTGCACTACTTGGACTTGCTGCGCTACTTGGACTTGCTGCATTTTTGGACTTGCTGCACTTTTGGACTTGCTGCACTTCCTGGACTTGCTGCGCTCCTAAGACTTGCTCGACTACCTAGACTTGCTTCACTAGCTAGACTTGCTACCTTAGCTAGACTTGCTTAGGAGAGTATCTTCTATCCTATTCACAAAGAGACTTGCTCCATCTAGCAAGAATCAATTTTGACAATACTGAGTGAGCCCTCCTTCGAGATCAAGTTTATTTTTTTTGATCTCAGCTTGTAATAACAGACTAAGACCTTTTTTATTTATTCAATCAATATATATTTCACATGCGAACCGGATTGAGCGACGCTTTTATGACGTCACAATACAAATAACGTCGTCAACGTAAATTAACAAATCTGTGTTTCTTTTTTCTGAAATAATGCATTAAAAATGATGTACTACGAAATAAAATAATGTTATTCTTGACAGTAGATTAAAAGTAGAAAAAAAACTTTAATAAAGTTCATTATTTTGTTTATTACAGGATGAGCCAACCACAGGTATGGACCCGGGAGCGAGGAGATTCTTGTGGGACTGTATCAACAACATCGTCAAGGATGGAAGATCAGTTATACTCACCTCACACAGGTAATACTCTTGAGTTTATTCAGCCACGGAAAATAACCAAAAAACCTTCAATCATACCCTGATACTGGTGAACTTTTAGTGTTATCTTTTAGTTTATACTAATCTATTTTAGCTCGATGGTGAAGAAAGCTTATAGCTTATCGAGTCACTCTCGAGTCTGCTTCCTGGAAAAACCAGTACTGGTGTCATATGAGGAAGTACGGTCGTGACCCCAGTGGGGCTCGAACCCGCAACCTCCGGGATGAGCGGCCGATACCTTAACCTCTACACGTCCGCTCCCCTCTTTTAACTTGTACCCATCTGAAGAAAAATTATTTTGCCTTTGTGACGCCTGCAGATCAGGATCTGCCAGAATATCTATGCAGTCTGATCATGATCTGCACTGTTCACTTTTTCTAATACAGTGGACTCTCGTTACCTCAATTTTTTTGGGACCAAAGAAAATAAGTCGAGATAACGAAAAATCGAGATAACCGAAGTGGGATCAAATATGCTCGATAGGGGATGGGAGGGGGTTAAAGAAGATTATTGTTGATAGAAAGACGTCCATCTTATGATCTGTGTAATACACAGGTTGTGAAACGAACTAGCTTGTAGGTTTAAATCAACCAAATGTTCAATTCATCTGATTCATGTTGTTCTGCACCCCGGTGCCGAAAGATTGGATTCCCCCGGGTCCTTCTCCAAAACTTTCAGCGTTTGCCAATCCGTTTTTTTCAATATCGAGATGTTATCTTTCTAGTGTGTACGTATTGAAGACACGATTTATAATTGACAGAATCTTCATTTCTTGCTGTTTATAAATGCAAATAAATTTTCTCAGTTGTGACACAATTCAATACAAATTACCCATTCCGCATATTACACAGCTTACGTCGCAAAACAAACAATTAATTAATTTTGGGTTGTTAACCGAATCACTGGGTGAATAGCCGCGCTTGGTGTTTTTCGCACCTCTGACAGCAGACGACAATGGAGCGAATACAATGCGCGTGACCTGTTTGGCAGGTGATAAATGTCAAATCGAGATATCGGATGTCAAAATAGAGGAAATTTTATAGTTGGGGATCAAAAATTTAGACGAGATAACGAAAAAATCGAGATAAACAAATCGAGATATCCGTAGTTGATTTATATAGAACAAGAAGGGAAAAAATCGGGACCGAGAAAATCCAGTCGAGATATCGAAAAATCGAGATAACCGAAGTCGAGATAACGGATGTGGACTGTAATTAGGTCAATAATTTTACGTTGATCCCCACTTTGAACAATCAATGTTACTGTCCTGTTTGGAAGAAGGGCATTTCGATTTAAGAAATTTAGGATATTGTGAATTGGGTTATTTTCATGTGACAAAACTTTTACGATTTGTGAGCAGACAGACTTTTTCATGATATAAGTATGCAGAAAGGAGAATTCTCTGATAGAGAATATATGTTAATAGAATCTTTCACAAGATTTTTAAATTAACGAAGAGGGAAATTTGTGAAAATAGCAATATTTAAATCATAGCTAAAATTATGCAATGTACACTACCGTAATAGGCATGTTAATGACATTTGTATATCAGCATGACTTAGATTGGTGTGTTTTTATTTTCAGTATGGAAGAATGTGAGGCACTTTGTGGCCGCTTGGCAATCATGGTCAATGGTAAATTTAGATGCCTCGGCAGTATACAACATCTGAAAAACAGGTTTGTGTTCATGATGAGAAATTGCCATATCTTACAGATATTTAGTTCTTTCTTTCACCAATTTATTAAGCTAAGTGACTGCATTAGTTCTACCAGACATATATTACCTCTCTTTCACAACAGACTGACTTGTATGAGTAAACATGATACTGTGCAGTTGTTATGCAATTATTTCAAGAACAACCTCTTCAAAGAATGATATACACAACATTTGATTTCTTTGTTACAGATTTGGTGACGGTTACACGGTGATAATACGTGTATCTGGAGAAGTCCCGGACATGGATCCTGTCATGGATTTCTTCAACTCGGAATTCCCGAACTCTGTTGTGAAAGAGAAACATCATAACATGTTACAGTATCAGCTGGGATCTGATACCAAGCTTTCCGTGCTATTTGGCCAGATAGAGGCTGTACGGCAGAAGTTGAATATAGAGGATTATTCCGTGTCTCAGACTACTCTAGACCAGGTAAACGTAGTGTAATGAGACATGTGTTCATGTGTCAAAACTGTTAAGTTTAACTGTATTAAACGCAGACAGTTTCTCAAGGATGTAAGAGTCCTGATGATTTTAGACACCATAAGGAGTGTTTGCTTCAAAACTCTACTATATATGGTGATTTTGTTTATTAATGATGTCGCACTATCGATTTTTTGCGAGCTGATTTACCTGTATATATGAACACGACCGGCTTTATGGAGGGGAAGAGTGTTTACAAATAAAATATTGCACCCTACTGATACTTTTGTCCTTTCTGTATAGGCATTTTTTGTTTGAATTTGATATGACTTTTATGTAATTATTGGCAATAAAATTTAGTTTCTAGCAATATAAATGTCAAAATCTTATCTTATAAGGATGGCTATTATATAAATGAGTTTAACGCAAACTGTACATACCAGGGATAGACCCTGAATATACTGACCCTGTTAGAAAGCGTAACCTGAATCACTTTTTCTCAACAGAGTCAAAACTTTACAATGGTGTCTGAGAGATTTTCAGTTCTTCCATCTGATAATATCACAATTGGCAACATGTTCTTTTAACTTACAGGTATTCATTAACTTTGCCAAACTGCAGTCTGATCTAGCAGACGATGAGATAGATGATGTACCAGAAGATTTGAAGTTACTCGGTTAGTATATTATATAGGAAAGTTCTAATATTTATTATGAGTATTGAATTTTGACACGTTGTCAAAGTTGTTATTTTTCTTACGTAAAGTTTGAATACTGAATGTAAATTATTTTGTGACCTTGATTTAAAGCAATCTTTGCAGTTTGCCACACGATTTACATGAGGTCACTGTGATACAAGTAATATTGTTTAGTGGCCTGTGTGCTGAATGTACAATTACCTGGTGACCTGTTGTGCACTGAAAGTAACTAAGATTCTGCAATGGCATGCTCCCTGAAATTAACTTGCGCAAACACTTATAATTACCTTTAGGTCTAGCAAGAACATTACCCAGTGAAGCAGAAGCACAGAGTCTATCAGCAAGTACTGCAGGCCTTATTAAAAATGAATATCGCCATAGCAACAGGAATTACAATGCTGCAGCAGAAGATGATGGAAGTCTACACCTGACCAACATGCGGGACCCAGTCATGTCACAACCTGTCAAACCCCATAATTACAGTAACCAGCATGTTCCGATTATCAGCCTGCCTTATCAGGTATATAATGTATATGACTTGATCAGAATATTGTTTACAATCTTGCCTGGATGTAAGGTCGAGTGGTTGAAGTCACTGACCCTCGCACTGAACAAAGATCATCGGTTCTTACTGGCAACTTATTGAGCTCTTTATGTGAGAAAGTTGGAAGTTTCTAATAAGAGCCTTGGACTAGTCATTCCTGGGCATGATAGCTAGGCAAACTGCCTGCCTGTAAATAACTGAAATATTGTTGAAATGAATGTTAGACCTCACGAAAGACCAGGAAGGCTCTAATCTATAAAATTCACTTCATCTAGTAACCACCCAATAATTTCTTTTCGAGACACTCTTTGAGGAGTAATGCTCTACATACTGTAGGTCATTTTTATGTATTAATAGTTTCTGTCATGAGCACAAGGTTCAGATCGAAATACCCGTCACCGAGGGTTAGTGTTTTAGGCAGGAAAAAGGCTCTACCGAGTTCCCGAAAATAGTTACCCAAGATGAGGGATATTTCCATCTGAGCTAGATGTCTCATGATGGAAACTTTTTCTTGCATACTGTCTTGCACTTTAAAGTAGATTATTAAATGCAAACTCATCAAAATCATGAATACTCATAAAAAAGGAATGGTATTCCAATGTTGTGTTTAACAATGTTTATGATGTTACGTCATAAGTAATTCACAAGAGTTGTCTGGCATAGAAGGGGTGCCAGACCTTTTTTACGGCATGGGCAAAATCACTGGAAATGCCGATCCGATATGCAAGAATACTTAGATCTGTTAGTACGATTTTTTTAGATTTATAATGGGTTGCTTCTGGCTTGACATTTGAAGCACACATCTTCCAACTATTTCAGATTAGAGGGACCGAGGATGGTGCTACAAGGGATGACTATGATTCCCAGAGTGAAGTTTCTACAAGACGAGGTCGCCCAATAGCCAAGTTTGAGGAAGACGACATGTCCCATTCCATCCCAAATCCCGAGGTTTAAATACTGCGTTTTGCTGAGACTTTTGATGATGAACTGTTTACTCCAGAACGGAATCTCATATTTTATTGACATCTTGTTGTTAACTTACTTTTGTTATTAACTGTTATTTTTTCGGGTTTTTTTCTTATAGATAAAAAAGAGAAGTTGTTAAAACATGTTGATGTTATTGTGTAATGACACAAGTGATTGTGCATGTACTGTGATTTGTCTTAGTGCAAGGATAAGGAAAATTGTTCTAAAATATTGTTTTAAGTTGAGTCACTACATATCATGTTGCAATTTGTTATATGCTGTGGAATTCCAGTTGTAAAAGGTCTTTCATTTCTTTGTTTCTGATCTTGTCTTTTTCCAGTGAAAAAAGTTGAACGGATGACAGGACTGCAGTCGTCATTCCATTTTGTTGTTAGGCATGACTTGTTCACTCTTACCCTTAATGAATTTAGATTTAGTCTTCTGCAAATGTAATGAATTGTTTGTAGGCACAATAATATATAATTCAGCTTTTTTCTGAGTTGTCTTAATATCTCAGTTATCATAATCTGATGTGCCAAGTAAGACAGCAGACAGGGCATTTAAAATGTTAA